>JZKD02S1677473.1:1666078-1691938 GCA_000966675.3 Picea glauca
TCGAGGAAAATTTAAAAACTTTCTCTTTTCTGATGTGGGATAGAATTTGTTCTCAAATATTCAAACATATTCAAGTTCAAAATTAGGTCTTCATCATGATCTAAACTTAAAGAAGTTTGAATGTACACCATTTAAGGCAATGACAAACTTATCTAGGGGTTCTATATAATTCAAAATAAATGAGGAAAAGCTAAACTATAAATTTGAAAAAACAAAAATTTGATAAAATTCAAGAACATAAATTTATGAATCATCCTAAATGGACACATTCTTTCCTAATATGGGTGCTTCCTCAATCCCAATATCCCTTCCGAACACACTCTCAGGTGCTCTCTTCTCCACATTATCCTATATAACACATTTCAAATTTTAAAATTTTAAAATTATATTCAAATGAATATATAAGACATTAAATTTAAATGATTTTAAGACATTAAATGATACATGTGAACTCCCACCCTCTTCAAACTCTCCCAATGAGAATTGAGACAAGCCAACCCAAGTACCAGTAGATGGAATAGAGAGTTTTGAACAACACAACTAAGAACTAAATCTAGTATTCAATGTGTTCACAATTATACAAAATTATAAATGGTATTGATCTCTTATTCAAAAGAGTGGATATTGAACAACTATTAGAAAAAACATACCCAATTCAATCCATCCAAATTTAAACTTGTCTAATCAAGTCCCCTACCGACTGAAGATTCTTTTAACACATCTCTAAACTGCAACTAATGGCAAGAAGAACTCGATTATTTCTATAGAGGCAAGGATATCTAAATCTAGAACTTGAAGTAAACTATCATAAAATGTGTAAAATGTTTCCTAAATAGATCACATACCAATCTACAATTTGGTTCATCATTTTGAATGACCTTCTTCCAACCATCCCGACAAAATTTTGCATACTCCAAAACTTCTTCTGCTAACATTGCATCTAAGTCTGCATTTGTTTTATCAACAAATGTGACTCAGGAATTGGCTTCTGCTCGCTGATGCTTCATGCCAACATCAACACCATAAAACATAGCTTCCAAATTTTCCCTAATTGCAGTCCTGGCCTCTTTTCCAACTTTTGATGTAGCCGGGAACTCTGAAAGTGATGCAAATTCCCCTATTGGGAGAGGTACTAAAGTTTGTGGAGGCCTCGGTAATGCTGCACTTCAATATGCCCATTTTCAATCATATGTACGTCCTTTAACAGTCCCATAATATTTTGATGGTAGACTATTATAATCCGGGTGCATGTGAAAGAAAAACTCAGCAAAAAAGTGTCTTGCAAAATAGTGTGGAACCTCATCGTTCCACGAAAATTTCCCATATGCCGCCAAAAATCTATTATACAGAGGTCCGACAAAGTTAGGATGCTTAAAATATTGCACCTTCAACATTTTCCTCTTTGGGCCCTCTTTGAAATTGAACATAGATATGGCGTCTTCTTTTGAAACTTTGTTTTTTACTGTCTCCCATTTATCAGGACCCATCACCTCATTAGATCGACAAAACTGTGAGTGGTTGGCCCCATCTTCTAATATGCATCCATAAAATTTTCTAGTGAATGCAAAACAATTTGCAAACTTTGTTTGCTCTCCTGAGGAAGTTCCAAGACCACCAAATCATTTTCCAACCAATTTTTAACACCTGAGCATCGCTCAAGCATCATTGCTTCAGTATTCCCTTCCCAGGGAAGTTCATCGCCAACTTCTGAAGGATAGGTGGATGTTGGCATGTAATCTTATGTTTCTTCATAACGCGGCCTCCTAAATCCACCTTCACCCTCTGCAACGACATTTGAATCTTCATGACAACCACTCTTATTGTCGCCCCTTGCTCTAAATTGATTGCCTACACACACATTTGAAAGTAACTTCAAGCTTTAACCTCACATAAATTTAAATACAACAAAATTCAACAAAAATAAAAAAAAATTAAGAAACTTACCAGAAATATTCTCTTGTCCAGAGATATTCCCTACATTCTCAGGAGTAGGAGTGTTGATGGACAACCTATCTAACAAGGTTGCATCCATAACACTAGTTTGAGAAGGTTTTGCAGTTGATCTATTTACAAACTCGTTTGAAAATCTCATCTGATGAGATTGTTGGTGCTCACTCAGAGTCTCAGTTGAACAAGGAGTTCATGTTCTTCCTTATTGAGAATGCCTAGAGCATTTGTGAGGAATGATTGGATAATCTTGTGTCGACATCACTCCTCAATATCTATCCAAAATGTAGAGTTTATAAAAAAAAATCCATAGATGTACATAAGTTCAAGCAATTAAAAATACAGAGATAAATCAAAGTTTTAACCAATCAAGCCACAAAGGTACTCGCTCATTAGAAGGCGCAAATACTAGTCATTCATCAATGAATCAATCAACTAAAAGATAAGTAAGGGGTCCATAGACAACATGGCAGATTCTTATCCTTCACTCATCATCCATGCACAGAAAAGCAGGGCAGCTGAATCTATAGGTCTTTAAACACCGAAGTGACGACCATCGATTCGGCTCCTGGCTGACTGTTTAGGCACGTAATGATGACTAAAGGGATAAGTGATAGAAGATAAAACCGCAAACTGTTCACAATAATCAATAAAACCCACACATAGAAGTCATTGAAATCAGAAGTTGGGTTTGTCAATGGATTGTCATTCCACTGAGAGGTTTATCATTCACAATCCACATCAAAGAAAAAGACGTAAAAACTAAACATTCAGCCATGAATAAATCAACTAAAAGAAAATTAAGGGGTCCATAGATAACATGGTAGATTCTTATCCTTCACTCATCATCTATGCACAGAAAAGCAGGGCATTTGAATCTATACGTCTTTAAACACCGAAGTGACGACCGTCAATTTGGCTCCTGGTTGACTGCTTAGGCAAGGAATGATGACTAAAGGGATAAGGGGCAGAAGATAAAACCACAATCTTTTAATAATAATCAAGAAAACCCACACAAAGAATTCATTGAAATTAGAAAGTTGGGTCCACCAAGGGAAATCAATTCAGAAAAACAAGAAGCAAGTGGATTCATTAAAAGTTCCCTATGGTTGGATCCACTAAAAAAATGTATTAGAACATTTCTTTAATATTCCTTAAAATTTCCCTATGGTTGGATCCACAAAGACCACATATAATGTAATGCATTAGAATCCCCAAAACAAAGAGTTTAATCTTCATAACCTCACACAAACTTGTTTTAATCACAACGAGGTGAAGGTTTTGCATGAACATAGATTATATGCCATTGCTTTAAAATTCCCATTAGCATTGTTTAAATCTCCGAGTTTTTATAATAATTCTTTTATTGTCACGTTAAATGGGATGGGATTGAGGGTTGCTTGTATTCCTAATATAAATTAAATTAAGATGAGGTGGAGCAAATGTAATTTTGCTATATTATATATTTGGATCATTTGAGATATTTAAGTACAAATTGTTGGATAGTTGTGGATATAGTTGAACTAAATACATAATTTTGAAATATTTTATGGTGACCTAAAGTTACATAAAGGGACCTAATTTTACTATAAACTAAGGGATTTCCACTAATGGATACATAAAGAGACCTAGTTTTACTATTACCTAAGGGATTTCCACTAAGAGATTTATACCTAATTGTTACATAAAGGAACCATATTTCCACTAAGGGATATCTTAACTATAAACTCCCTAACTCCCTTGCTTGATACAGTTTCCCCATTAAGAGAATGACTAAAACTATGTACCTAATGTACAGCCATAAGAGACTACTAACATGAAAGAAAATTTGCTACCTATTTCTTAATGGGGATTGGCATAAATATGCCAATTCTTGGCTTAATCATTTGAGAATGGAGAAGGAGATCACTAATGAGTATAATTTAATTAGTTCCTATCTAAGACTCTTTTATTTCTATATATTAGACTTTATCATCTAAAATGAAGTATTCGTTATAACTATTCCTTTAATCAAAGGGCCTCTACAATTGGAAAAGACCACCAAAGTGGGAGACTGGTTCCTTTTTGAGCAGTTTACTACACAAGTAGGTCACTCATGTCTTACACAGAGATGTGACCAAGACTCATGGCAATATGTAGGACATGTGAAACATAGGGGGAGATTTACTTACCCATTATCATTAGGTCTCACTAGATGGTTTCAAGATGTTTTTTGTCAACCTAGTCCAAATATAAATGACTCTTGGCAATGCATATTTATTTCTCTTGTTATTAAATGAAGAAAACAAAAAAATGCAAAACCAAGCGTGAATTACATAATCATGTTAATCATTGAGTTTTTTAATGAAATTTTTGTTTGAGGCCATAACTAAGGGAGAATATACCATAGCTTGGCCAGACTCACTAACCTAGAAGGAATCTTGATAGCTTGGTTAATGACCATTACAGATTACCTAAAACAGAATCAATCTATGAATAGATTGACTTGTTATAGAAATACCAACATTAAAAAGGTAATATAGATTTTCTATTCATGGAAAATATATTGAATCTTAGTGTTGATTCTTTGTGTAAATGTGTTCTAGCAAACACTTTGACCTAATCAATCTATGAATAGGTTGACTCATTATAGAAATTCCAACATTAACAAAGTAATATAGATTTTCTATTCATGGAAAATATCTTGAATGTTAGTGTTGATTCTTAGTGTAAATGTTTGCTAGAAAACACTTTCAACCTAGTTTTAAGGATTTTGTCACTTGTTATTACTTATTTTTAATAATATTTTTTTAAGACTCTTGTACACTACGAAATTGTGTTAAAAAATACGATGCACTCAAGAAATAATTGTTCCATATATATAGATTCTTGTTCTTGAACTACAATCATACAATATGACACTAGATTATTCTTTGTTAAGTACAATGCAATATTCACTCTTTGCAATTCAAGTCCATCGTACTCATGGTTGTTTATATTTGATAACAAAATGAATTCTACCTTTTTTCAAGATTGCTTTTAGCTCTTTTCCTTTTCATTTAAAGAGCAACAATGCCACAATACTAGTAAATTACACCAACACACAACATTTTGTAAATATCAACATCCCTAAAAAAAAAGTAAATATATTTGTGTATACTACCAAAGATCTCAAATGATGGATAAATCCAAGGGATATAGTAAAGTGTCATAAGGTATTTACAAAACTAGTAAAAATAGAGCTTCAAATGGAACTTTATGCCTTACTAGTCAATGGAATGGATATGTTATTATGTGTTGAATCCTGTAAGAAGTCAAATAGTCAATTAGGTCGGAGTGTGACTAAGTAGGAAGTTTTGTTGGGAAGTTCCACTAGGAGATAACCGACCTAATATGGAAGTGATAGATTTATTGAACTATGCATCATTGACTTGAAGATCACATTGAGATAATTAATGGAAATAATGGATGCATGTTTCTAGAACATGTCAACAAAAAACTAAAAGGTTTTCAAGAATGTTTATTGGTCAATTCTTCATGTAGTATGGTCTATGAGTAGTTGAATGGTTGAGGAATAAGTTGATTGGGGTTCTTGGTAGAATAGCACTCAATGTTACCATGGAATAGATCAATCCTAATGGTTTCTTTGAGGGTGCATATATTAACCTTAATGAATTGACAAAATGTACAAGGGATTACAAGATCAAAAGAAACATGTGTATGGTGCATCGACAATAACTATTGAACCAATTCATTGTCATTAGGAAGTGGGCATCAAATGACATGTAGACGTTGAATTGATTGTTCAAGTGGCATGTAAATAAGAGGAACAATTGTAACTATCTCTTAAAGATGGGCCATAAGAATATGAATTGATAGAGATTGAGAGAGGGAGGTAGAAGTTTGAATATTAGAATTGAGAAAGTATGCAATTATAGGTCTCTACAATTGGAACAGACCACCAAAGTGGAAGACATTGGAAAAGACCACCAAAGTGGGAGACTAGTTACTTTTTGAGCAGTTTACTACACAAGTAGGTCACTCATGTCTTACACAAATCCAATAAGTTGTCAATTTCAAGTTATGTTATATGAATATAAATATCATCAATAAGATAAGCATTCGATAACTTTGGTCAATATGTGTGAAGTAATAAATGAGTATATTAATTAGTTCCCATATAAGACTCTTTTATTTCTATAAATTAGACTTTATCATCCAAAATGAAATAGTTCTTAAAATATTCCTTTAGTCAAATGGCCTCTACAATTGGAAAATACCACCATAGTGGAAGACATTGGAAAAGACAACCAAAGTGGGAGACTGGTTCCTTTTGAGAACTTTACTACACAAGTAGGTCACTCATGTCTTACACAGAGATGTGACCAAGACTCATGACAATATGTAGGACATGTGAAGCATAGGGGGATATTTACTTACCCATTATCATTAGGGCTCACTAGATGGTTTCAAGATGCGTTTTGTCAACCTAGTCCAAATATAAATGACTCTTGGCAATGAATATTTCTTTCTCTTGTTATTAAATGAAGAACACAAAAAAATGTAAAACTTGGCGTGAATTACATAATCATGTTAATGATTAGAGTTTTTTAATGAAATTTTTGTTTGAGGCCATAACTAAGGGAGCATATATCATAGCTTGGCCCGATTAACTAACCTAAGGAATCTTGATAGATTGGCTAATGACCATTATAGATTACCTAAAATAGTATCAATCTATGAATAGATTGACTCATTATAGAAATACCAACATTAATAAAGTAATATAGATTTTCTATTCATGGAAAATATCTTGAATCTTATTGTTGATTCTTTTTGTAAATGTTTGCTAGCAAACAATTTGAACTAATCAATCTATGAATAGGTTGACTCATTATAGAAATACCAACATTAACAAAGTAATATAGATTTTCTATTCACGGAAAATATCTTGAATATTAGTGTTGATTCTTAGTGTAAATGTTTGCTAGCAAACACTTTGAACCTAGTTTTTAAGGATTTTGTCATTTGTGATCACTTATTTTTAATAATATTTTTTTAAGACTCTTGTACACAACGAAATTGTGTTAAAAAATATGATGCACTCAAGAAATAATCGTTCCATATATATAGATTCATGTTCTTGAACTACAATCATAAAATATGACACTAGATTATTCTTTGTTAAGTTCAATGCCATATTCTCTCTTTTCAATTCAATTCCATCTTACTCATGGTTGTTTATATTTGATAACAAAATGAATTCTACCTTTTTGTAAGATTGCTTTCATCTCTTTTCCTTTTCATTTAAAGAGCAACAATGCCACAATACTAGTAAATTACACCAACACACAAAATTTTGTAAATATCAACATCCCTAAAAAAAAAGTAATTATATTTTTATATACTACCAAAGATGTCAAATGATGAATACATCCAAGGGATTTAGGAAAGTGTCATTGGATATTTACAAAACTAGTAAAAATAGATCTTCAAATGGAACTTTATGCCTTACTAGTCAATGGAATGGATATGTTATTATGTGTTGAATCGTGTAAGAAGTCAAATAGTCAATTAGGTCAGAGTGTGACTAAGTAGGAAGTTTTGTTGGGAAGTTCCACTAGGAGAGAACTGACCTAATATGGAAGTGATAGATTTACTGAACTATGCATAATTGACTTGAACATCACATTGAGATAATTAATGGAAATAATGGATGCATGTTTCTAGAACATGTCAACAAAAACCTAAAAGGTTCTAAAGAATGTTTATTGGTCAATTCTTTGTGTACTATGGTCTATGAGTAGTTGAATGGTTGATGACTAAGTTTATTGGGGTTCTTAGTAGAATAGCACTCAATGTTACCATGGAATAGATCAATCCTAATGGTTTTTTTGAGGGTGCTTATATTAACCTCAATGAATTGACAAAATGTAAAATGGATTACAAGATCAAAAGAAACATATGTATGGTGCATCGACAATAACTATTGAACCAATTCATTTTCATTAGGAAGTGGGCATCAAATGACGTGTAGAAGTTGAATTGATTTTTCAAGTGGCAGGTAAAGAAGAGTAACAATTGTATCTATCTCTTAGAGATGGGCCATAAGAATATGAATTGCTAGAGATTGA
The DNA here is from genome assembly GCA_000966675.3 of Picea glauca. NCBI lineage: Eukaryota > Viridiplantae > Streptophyta > Pinopsida > Pinales > Pinaceae > Picea > Picea glauca. The sequence continues at coordinate 1,674,139 of JZKD02S1677473.1, forward strand.
GAGAGGGAGGTAGAAGTTTGAATATTAGAATTGAGAAAGGATGCAATTATAGGTCTCTACAATTGGAAAAGACCACCAAAGTGGAAGACATTGGAAAAGAGCACCAAAGTGGGAGACTGGTTATTTTTTGAGCAGTTTACTACACACGTAGGTCACTCATGTCTTACACAAATCCAATAAGTTGTCAATTTGAAGTTATATTATATGAATATAAATATTATCAATAAGATAATCATTCGATAACTTTGGTCAATATGTGTGAAGTAATAAATGAGTATAATAATTAGTTCCCATCTAAGACTCTTTTATTTCTATAAATTAGACTTTATCATCCTAAATGAAGTATTCGTTACAACTATTCCTTTAGTCAAAGGGTCTCTACAATTGGAAAATACCACCATAGTGGAAGACATTGGAAAATTCCACCAAAGTGGGAGACTGGTTCCTTTTTGAGCACTTTACTACACAAGTAGGTCACTCATGTCTTACACAAATCCAATAAGTTGTCAATTTGAAGTTATATTATATGAATATAAATATCATCAATAAGATAAGCATTCAATAACTTTACTCAATATGTGTGAAGTAATAAATGAGTATAATAATTAGTTCTCATATAAGACTCTTTTATTTCTATAAATTAGACTTTATCATCCAAAATGAAGTATTCGTTATAACTATTCCTTTAGTCAAAGGGTCTCTACAATTGGAAAATACCAGCAAAGTAGAATACATTTGAAAACACCACCAAAGTGGGAAACTGGTTCCTTTTTAAGCAATTTACTACACAAGTAGGTCACTCATGTCTTACATGAGATATGTGACCAAGACTCATGACAATATGTAGGACATGTGAAGCATAGAGGGAGATTTACTTACCCATTATCATTAGGTCTCACTAGATGGTTTCAAGATGTATTTTATCAATCTAATCCAAATATAAATGACTCATTCAACTTGAAATAACTTGATCTTCCTAAATTCAAGGGTTTCAATTTAAATTGACATCATTTATAACAAATTTTAGTTTATGTATTTGCAAACTATTTAAGCAGTGACCATCCTGAAATTTCCTTCAGGATATGTAGATAAAATATTTCAATGACCCTGCCAATTCTATTCCAGCATGAAAATTTCATATGCGACTATCGTAACGAATTTCACTTCAGGAATGGTAACTTCAATTTTTGCAGCGACCCCAATTTTCATTTTAAAAAATACTAACTAAACATGCATCGATCACAAGGAATTTCAATTCCACTTGCAACTAATACCTCATCGACATTACAACTTTAATTCGAGAATTTCAACTAATATATAACAACCATAATGAAATTTCAATTACATGAACTGCAAAATATTTTATAAGACCACATGAAAATCAAATTTCTGAAATGCACATAATAAGTACAATGATCGGAAATATTCCAATTTTCCAAATTGTAAAACAGTTATAAAATGAATGAGACGATACTCAAACTCAGGATTTGTAAACAATTTTACAGTGAACATAATAAATTTAGTTTCCAGGAAATGCTAACTAAATTTGCAACGGACAATAATATTCAATTTAGGAATGCCAATAAATTTCACAACGCCCAAATGAAAATCTAATTTTTCATATCTACAATAACTTAACAGTGACCCTATGCAATTATAAATTCTTTGATTTACAATTAACTTGATAGCCACCATATAACTGTAATTCAACAATTTCAACTAATATATAGCAACCATAATGAAATTTCAATTACATGAATTGCAAAATATTTGATAAGACCACACGAAAATCAAATTTCCGAAATGCACATAGTAAGTAAAATGATCGGAAAAATTCCAATTTTCCAAATTGTAAAACAGTTATAAAACGACTGAGACGAAACTAAAACTTAGGATTTGTAAACCATTTGACAGTGACCATAATAAATTTAGTTTCCAGAAAATGCTAACTAAATTTGCAGCGAACAATAAGATTCAATTTAGGAATGCCAATAAATTTCACAACGCCCAAATGAAAATCTAACTTTTCAGATCTGCAATAACTTAACATTGACCCTATTTACAATTAACTTGATAGCCACCATATAAATTTCTAAATTCAGTAGCTGTAATTTAATTTGGCAGCGATCAAGTGGACTTCTCCAATCAGAGTATGTATATTTAATCGATAACAATCAAAAGGTTTCTAAATTTAGGGATTAAATTTTAATTGACAGCGAACACATAAATATTTGAATTCTGAGTTGTAAATGAGATTGGCAATGAACAAGGGATTTGATTTATTCGGGATTGTAACTAAATACTACAGGTCAGAGAAATACCTGGAGTTCAGTGCGCCAACACTCACAAACGACAACATGACCTTTGTGCTCACAGACCTCATGCTCATAGACGCTCGGAAACGTCACCCGCCTACACGACGTGCACCATCATGACCTCTATGCTCACATATGCTCATAAACGCCAACAAACTCCAACAAAGTGTGAAAACGTAACAAAATCGATGAGTTGTTAATATATAATTAATCTTTTGGCCGAAAGATTGTTCGACCAGAATATCTTTCGACCGAAAACATATTGCTAGATGGAAAATATCCGTCCAACTAAATTTTTACATGCAAATCAAGGGTGTCGTTACTACATCATTCGATTTGATGTTTCATGTTTCGGCCGACAACTAGTTCATCCGAAAACAATAACTTTCGGCCAAAAAAATGTTTTTCGGAATTTTGGAGATCTAATTGTCATGAAAGTGTTACCCACATGTCTTGGGAAGGCCATAGAGTATTGTATTTACCAGTTCCTTTTCTGAAACAATTTCTTCCATATCTTGTAGTTGATATTTTAACTAAGACATTCTTACAAAGTATGATTTTATGTTGTCATCGTCATTCATTTTCATGTCACGGAGCTCATTCTTCAGACTCATTACTTGTCTAATGTTTCTAACTGAGAAGACATTAGTTAGGGAATTGTACATCTTCTTAGATAAATCAAGATGAGATATGTAGGGTATCAAGTGGTATTTTACAGAGTCCACTATGATACTCATAGCATTGATTTCATTGTCCTTGAACTTTTCCATAACTGCAATGTTCAGAGGTTCCTTCTCTTTTCCTTCTTCAAACTGTGGTTCCATGATCTTTCCTTTCATGATATACAACACTTTATTCTTGGAAAGGATGAGGTCAATCCTTATCTTCCATGATCTGAAGTTAGAATCCCCTTCTAAATTTTTTTCTAACTTCATAGAGTAAGTCATGACTGCTTTGACTTGGTCAACCTTTGACTTTGACCAAAAAGTCAAACTTGACATCTTGACTTGCTGAGAGTATCAGGAGGTGCACTAGGCTAGGGCACACTAGAATATCTAGGAATTTGGTCAAGATCATCACTTAAGGTGCCTTAACAAGAGGGTTAGGGTTTCGTTGTTGTAAGAAAACTATGACTGCAACAGCAACTGTAACTGAGAAAATCCTCCCAATCTATCTTCCAGCAATTAGACTATTCAAAGATAGTGTGTTTCCATAAACTATTAGAAAAATAAGTGTGTTCATTTTCCCATAGAAAATATAGCAATATTGTCACCCAACCATAGGCCAAAGCCACCCTCAAGCACCTTAACATTGACAGAGAACAATTCTAGAAGCAAACCCTAGGCATAATATCCAATCAAGGCAATGTACGACTCTCTAGAGCTAGCATACCAAGAAGATATTCCAAACCATAACCAAGAGAGAGTCCAAGCCTAAAACCAAAAATATAAGTTGTAGTAGCTGCAGCTACAACTACTCTCTAGACTTGTGCACAACTAAATTTCTACAGTTGCGAGTGAGAGTGTGCTAAATGAGCTCTAGCGCTCTCTATTTATACTACTCCTTCTTAGCTGTATGCGCTGACTTCTCTTCCTGGGGGATAAAACTCAATATTAAATTAATATCTTTAGCCAACTTGTCTTCTAGGGTTATTGTTCAAGGATTTAGGGTTTCTCGTGCTTCCCAAAATGTTCTAGTCTTTTCAAGGTTACATGTAGAGGTTAATACCTCCCATAACTACCATAATATCAACATACCATTCTTTTGAAAGTTTTCCATATATGAACCCTAGAGCCAATCCACAATTCTATCATGATATGGATCACAGAAGCATGGGTGAATGTAAATGAGATCATAAAACTTTTCAAGATTATGGGGACCTTACATAACCATCGACGAAGACCGAAGCACATCATTCTCCTGACAATCTTTTGTTTTTTAATGAGTTTCTTCACATAGAGAATATAAAAGAAATGTGTTACAATTACCTCTTTGATATTTATTCACAAATAAGGTGAAGATAGCCTTACTATTCCCCAGAAAATTTTAAAGATATGAATACTCCAAGCAATCTGTGATGATATCATAATATATGCAATTACCAACATGAGATTGTTCGAAATAATTCACAGACGACAAATATTCCTGATGAGAATAATGTACATGGAATGAATCTTGTAAAAGGATTTGGATGTTATTGGTACGATCAAGATAGCGAGAACTTATCGTGATTTTTGATTGAAAAAAAAGTGTCCCATTCTCTTGAAACTTTTCATTGAGATCAAATACTTCATGATTAACTATTTGAGGTGAACCAAATGAAACAACCAATGTTTTTGAACAATCATTACTGGTAATAGTATTTGGTTGATTATATTTTTCAACCTCAATTAATTGATTATAACGCAATATGAGATGAGTCAATAGAAGATGCAATTTGAGACCCTTTTACATAATTTCCTATTTTACCCACGGATAATTGATGAGAATAAGAATTAATATCTTCATAGGAAGAATTATTCTCCTCTTTATCTTCTATTCAGTAATCCCCATTAATTTGTACCTGATTATATAATGTTAAATTCTCTCCAAGGTAATCTGGAACACACAATTGCGCAACATAAGGATAAAAAATATCAGGGTACAAGGAATGATATGTAGAAGAATTGAGAAGCCAAAATGTATCTCTTGAAATGATTGGCATTTAGTTTTTGACTAGTATATTTGTTTCCTCTCCTTGTGTGAACTGATCAGCCCCTATTGTTTGCTCTTTTAAAGAGTCTGAGATTGTTTCCAAGAGAAAATTTGGTTCATTGTGGAAGGGAAAATGTGAGAGAAAATCACTAGAGTAAGATGGTTGATTAATAGTATGACTAATGATCTCGTCTCCCATTAATGGATATTGAACTTGTTCAAATGAGTTAGGAGATTTACTCATAATGCAATCACAAATATCAGATTCAATTTCCTTCTCTTTTGAAATAGTTGTAGTGTCTTGGATAGTATGACCATTGTATTTATTGAAAGTTTCTTTATCATTAGAAGAAGACATTGAATCATCATCAAGAGGGAAAATTGCATCTTTCAAGATATCACGTTCCTCATGATCTAATAAAATAGAAGAAGTTGGAAAACAATGTTGTGTTTCTACAGCTCTTGAGTTTTCAAGATTATCACGGAAGTTTAAACCAACCTATGAATGAATATTAATTCCTAATTCAGATTGGTTAACACTGAATTGATCTTGTTCATCTAAGAGAGAAATGAGACATTGAAACCATTCATCAATAAGAGGAATTTATTTCAAAGGTAATCTAGTACATAAATGTATGAGCCTAATTGCAAAATCTTCTAATGATTCATCATTTTTTTTCCTAAGACAATTCAATTCCTCACCTAATTTATCATAATTAGAATTGTTAAAATCACTTAAAAACCCAGTTCCAAACTTAAACCACGAATGAATTGAATTATTCGAAAAAGATTCAAACTAACATTTAACCCAACTTTGAAAGGTGAGAGTGACAATCTCCATATAACATTAGGATCAATGATATTATGTTTTAAACATTTATAAAAAAAATTACAAAGATAATATTTTGCGGATGTTCTCCCTTCTTCGTCAAATGTAAGTTATCTATAATGTACCTCAAAATCACCATAAAAAAAATAAAATTATTTGTACATTTATCCTTGAAAAGTTTCGAGATCTCAAGCAAGCAAGCTTTCTGCTATAAGACTTGAGTCTGAAGGTTTGTTAGAGTCATTGCTGTCATTTTCGATCCTTACCATTCAAGTTAATTTTTCTAATCAACGATATAATGAGTATTTACTCATCACTTCAATGTTTAATTAAGATCATGAAATTGATAACTACTCTCTTATATGCTAGTACCTATAACAATACCAGACTCTTAACAATACAAGAAACTTTGGGGTTTCTATGACCAAAACCCTACATAAAAAATATTACCCTATGTCTGCAATACAATCGAATTGTAAAACGGTCTGTTACTCCCATACCTCTATCCAGGATGAAGATTCCCCAATGTTCTTTTACCAGTCCATTCATAATATTAATAGGGTTGTTCCCATAACAATAATTTTCTTCTATGTTCCTACATCTTTGTGAAGAAACAGAGGTCAATCAGGTTTTGGTGATCACAAGTGCCTAACAAAACAAAGGACCCTATTGTTTGTCAAAATCCGAAATATGGAATGACTATGGGCCAACATTTCGGGGTTTTGGGATTTGAGGCTCTGCGAGTACAAGAGCCGAACATCAACACACAACATTTCCCGAAATTGCAGCAAGATGCTGAGCACTTCAGGATTTTGGGGTTCAGTTTTTCATGAACACAAAAGTCAATCAACAACTCCCCCCAAAAAAGGAAAGGTGATTAGTACTTCAAGAATTCAAAGTTTGGGATTTCGCGAGTGCAAGTGCCCAAACAACCATATATACAAACCCTTGAAATGTGAAAAAAAAAGGTGGGTTTTTCACTTCAGGATTTCGGGATTTGGAACTTCGCAAGTTCTGGTGTCCAAACCTTGACATACACAAATTTCTGAAATGCGAGAAAGGAAAAGGTGAGACCCACATTTCAGGATTTTGGGGTTCGGGGTTTCACGGTTTTCATAGCCAAACATCCAACATACCATAATTCTTGAGTTGCGAAAAAGAAAGACACTAACATTTCCGGATTTCAAGGTTCAGGATTTCAGGGTTTCAAATGTCAAACAATACAACACAACGATTCCCGAAATTGTGAAAATAAAAGAACGTGGAACTAACATTTCAGGATTTCGGGATTTAGTGTTTCACAGTTTCAAATGTCGAACCACAACACACAACAATTCTCTAATTCCGAAAGGTGAAAGGGTGTGGAACCAACACCTTGGGATTTCATGTTTTTGGGGTTTCAAAAGTCAAACCACAGAACATAACAATTCCCAAATTTCGAAAGGTGAAAGGGTGTCGAGCCAACACTTCAGGGTTTTGGGTTTCGAGGTTTTGGGGTTTCAAAAGTCAAACCACAACCCACAACAATTCCTGAATTTATGAAAGGTGAAAGGGTGTGGAATCAACACTTCATGATTTCGGGTTTCAGGGTTTCAAAAGTCAAACCACAGCACACAACAATCCCCGAATTCCGAAAGAACAAAGACTTAAGAATTTTATATGCACAGAAGGATACAAAAAGAAAAAGGTTTTCTATAAGGGAAAAATTCTATAATATCCACTTAGAGCCTCTTTTAATCAATTCATTAAACGTCAACAGTACTAGATCTATGCATCTATGTAAATACATGGTTAAGAATATCATTCCATCAGAGATTGGTCATTAATAATGATGTTCCGAGGGATATAAGTTTGGTTTCCTTGGGGGGTTTATCTACAGAGAGGATCTGCCTCATTGTCGTTAATCTCCTCTTTTCCATAGAAATATAATTACAGATGTTCTTCACATATATTTCCCATAACAAACCAAAAATGGAAAACGTTACAGTTCCAATTTAATCAATACAATGCAACAGAAAAATCATTCAGATAGAGAGTGGACATCATTCCAGTTCGGATTTAATAAGACATCGAAATAAAAACATAGTCATTCATAATAGAGAGGGGTAGATCACCATATCTGAATCAAATCCACGTGAAGACAAAGGGAACAACCATGTTCCTCCCAACTGTAGAACAGGGCAGCCAAAGTCACTTGCCCAATTCACCCCCTAGCCTGACCATGAATCCATGAGGGCAAACTTGAAAACTCCTCCTAAGCAATGTCCTTCAATTCCAACAGTTCTCCTCTTGCCTCACACTTACTCAATAGTGTTCATAACAACAATATAGCTCAGGAATCCTTTTCCTAGCATACTTGGCAGCGTCCTACCTCCTCGCATATGCTATTTATAAATTTTTTCCAGGGTCTTTTTCCCTGCTTTGGGGATTTTCGCAGCTCTCTTAATCCCTGATTTCCAGGGGCTACTAGTGGCCAAATATATGATTTTCCACTTCTCATAATCAACCTAGAGGCAGTTCCAACTTGTTCCCCACTCATGGAGTCATGGTCAGCTAATTTTTAAACATGGTTGTTCCATTTGTCCTCCTGCAGTTAATATAAATATTCTATTTTTATACAAGTGTCATAGTCAACTAGTTAGTTGAGTCCAAATAGATCTATGCCCAAAAATTACAATAATTAAATACAATTATTAAATTCGAAATTCAAAATAGCCATCAATGGCAAAAAATTTCTAGATTCGAATTTGCCAAAAACGGAAATAAATTTCCACCACACAAAAATAAAAATATTTTATTTTGGGGTGATGTCACATCATTTCCCCCTTCAGTAAAACATTGTCCTCAGTGTTCGTTCCTTTCTTGGAACAGGATTGGATGAGATTTCCACAAATCTCCCTCCAATTCCCAAGTGGCCTCCTCAGAAGTAAAGTGCTTCCATTGCACCTTTACCTGAGCGACGACTTTGTTCCGAAGTGCTATTTCTTTTCGATCCAAAATGCGCAGGGCTTCCACCTGGAACTCGCCCTCAGGTTCCACCTACACCAAGTTCCAATCAATCATATGAGTAGGGTCATGAATATACTTTTTCAACAAAGAAACATGAAATACATTATGAATTCTTAGATTCGCTAGAAGTGCAAGTTGATATGCTACAGGTCCAATTCGAGTTAGTATCTCGAAGGGCCCACAAAACCTGGGTGCCAGCTTGGCACAGTTCACCAACTTCAGTGAGATTTTGCGAGCTTTGACCTTCAAATAAACATGGTCTCCCACTTGAAATTCCAGGTATCTTCTTTTCTAATCTGCATAGATCTTATGTCTGTCATGTGCTTCTTTCAAGTTCCATTGTACCCTTTTTACCATGTTCTCCATTTCTTGGAGCATCTCTGGTCCAACTATGAGTTTGTTAGCCGGATTATCCTAGCTAATTGGAGTTGTACACTTTTTGTCGTACAATATTTCGAAAGGCTCAACTTAGCCAAAGTTTGGTACCCATTGTTATATGCAAATTCTACCAAGTGTAGGTAGTCTTCCCACTTGTTCGGTTTTGTTCTTACATACATGCAGAGCATATCCTCTATGATTTGGTTTGTCCTTTTGGTCTGTCCATCCGTTTGTGGATGATAACTCGTACTGAAAATCAAATTAGTATTTATCCCTTCAAACAATTCCTTCCAAAAAGAAGATGTGAATTTTATGTCTCTATCTAAAATCACCATTTTAGGAATACCATGCAGTCTAAAAATTTCTTTCATGAATATTTCAGCAATGTTAATAGCTTTAAAAGTAGACTTTACAAGAATAAAGTGTGCATACTTACTGAGTTTATCGATTACAACCATGATTGAATCATTATGTTTCTAAGTTTTAGGCAAACCTATTATAAAGTCCAGCGATATGGTCTCCCATTTCCATTTTGGTACTGGTAATGGCTGTAATAGGCTGGCTGGATGCTAGTGTTCAGCCTTAACCTGCTAACAATCTTGGCACCTAGCCAAGTACTCTGTTGCTTCGCCCTTTATATTAGGCCAGTAAAATAGTTTTTTGAGTGTTGTTATTTTTTTCTGGTAGGCTAGATGGCCAGAGTATGGTTTCTTATCCACTTTGTCTAGAATAGTTAATTTTAGCTTTGCTGAATCTGGTATGTAAAGCCTATTTTTAAATCTTAATAGTCCCTTCTTTTCGATACTTATATCTAGTTTATCTTAGTTTGCGATACTATTTTGAAATTCTGCCATTATCTTAGTGTAATTTCCATCATTGATACCTGCTATCCTTATTCTTTGTTCCAGATTACTTTCTGCTCTGCTGATGTTTATCTCAAATAACCCATGAATTCTGCGGCTTAAAGCATCTGCTACTTTATTTTCCTTACCGTTGATATGTCTAACCTCAAATTCAAATTCACTCAAGAAGGCTAGCCACCTTGCCTGTCTTGCATTAAGGTCTGGTTGGTTAAACAGATATTTCACTCCACTATTATCCATCAATAGTAAGAATTTTCTACCCATTATATAGTGTTGCCACATTTTTAAGGCATGTATTACCGCTGCCAATTCTAAGTCATGAGTGACGTAATTTCTCTCATGTTCCTTTAATTTTCGAAACTCATAACAAACCACATGCCCTTCTTGAGTTAGAACACCACCTAGTCCCTCTTTACTTGCATCAACACATACTGTGAAGTCTTTATCTAGGTCTGCTACCTTCAATATGGGTGCCGATGTCAATAATTCTTTTAGTTTGTTAAAACTGTCTTGACACTTTTGCGACTAGTTAAACTTGGTCCCTTTCTTTTGTAGTGACGTGATAGGGTAGGCTATCTTGGAGAACCCTTCTATAAATCTCCGATAATATCTGGTGATTCCCATGAATGACTAGATATTTGCCACATCCTTAGGTACTGGCCATTCCATAATGGCTTGTATATTTTCCGGGTCTATGGCAATACCTTCCGAGGAAATGACATGTCCTAAATATTTTATTTCTTTTTTATACAAATCATATTTGTCGAATTTTCATATAGTTTGTGTTTCCTTAGTGTTTGTAGAACTAGTCGTAAGTGTTCATCATGTTCCTCCTTTGTTTTAGAATAGACCAGAATATCGTCGATAAATACTGCTATGAACTTTTCTAAGTATTGGCTGAAAATGTTGTTCATCAAGCACATAAATGTGGCTGGTGCATTAGTGAGTCTGAAACGTATGACTACAAACTCGTAGTATCTATATCTTGTTCGAAAAGTTGTTTTGTTTATGTCCTGATCTTTTATCCTAACTTGACGATATCTAGATTGTAAATCCAATTTTGAGAAGATCTTGGCCCCACCAACTTGATCGAACAGATCATTTATCCTCGGTAAAGGATATTTGTTCTTAATGGTCACTTTGTTCAATTGTCTATAATCGATACATAGTCTTAGAGTACCATCTTTATTTTTCACAAAGAGGACTGGTGCTCCCCATGGCGAGACATTTGGTCTGATATACTCTTTATCCAACAATTCCTGTAATTGTATTTTTAATTCTTTTAGTTCTGGTAGACTCATTTGGTAGAGTTCTTTTGAGATAGGGGTTGATCCGGGTAGTAAGTCTATGCAGAAATCTATTTCTCTCCTAGGAGGCAATTCTAGTATCTCATCAACAAACATGTCTTTGAATTCACGTAGGACAACAAATTCTTCTAAATTGGGCTTATCTTCTTTTTCTAAAAGGTTCGTTACTTGGATGGCATAAACTTGAGATCCCTTTCTAATACATTTCTTGAATTGCATCGCTGAAACTTGTCTGACTGACACAAGTTTTGGTATACCTTTGGTTGTTCTAACAGTGCCAAAATTATCTTTATAGCTAAGTATCTTTGTATAACAGTCTAGTACTGCTTTGTGTTGTTCCAACCAATCCATCCTAATAATCATATCATAAGATCCTAGTCGTAGGATGTTCAGATTGGTCCTTATCTTTTGACCATCTAAGCTGAACTCAAGATCAGAAATAAAGTTAACTACTTTTCTTTTAGTACCTATTGCTAGTTGTACAAGACAAGATTTTTCGTGCTTTTGCTTCTTAAGTTTATTCAATGCTACTACATCGAGAGTAATATAACTTAACGTAGATCTAGGGTCAATTAAAACAGAAATTCGAGTGCCATGGATTTTACCTTCGATCTCTACCATCGAGGACTGGTGGTCAGCTTGTCGACCATTTATGGCTGCATTTATCCGATGCAGACTTCTGCCCATGTCTTCCACTGTCGAGGCTTCGTACAAATTGTGGACAATAGTTTTATTTGCTGCAATTAGACGTAGACAACTCCTCCTTAGATGAGGCTCTCCACACTCCCAACATCTTAATGGCTCACTGGAGTTGTCGCCAAACTTCTTCATTCCAAGGTTTATCGGTTTACCGCTACCTTGTGTATTCAGATGATTGGAGTGAAAATCCTTCCTTGGAAAATTTTTTGTTGCATTCTGATATGGAGTTGGCTGATATCCCTTCTTTCGTTGGTGCATTCCATATTGTTTCTTATCCTTCCAAGTCTTGGGAAACTCTACCCGCTATTTATACTAGTCATAGCACATTCGTGCCTTCCTGAATGCCTCACTCAAGGATTTGGGGTTGTCAAACTCAATTCTGTCCCTGTAGAACTGTGGTAAACAGCTTAAGAATCGCTGGATTTTTACCTTATCCTCCTGGATGTATGGTACGAACCTTAGTAGTTCCAGAAATTTATTTATAAGGTCATCCATCATCATTTGTTAGAGTCGTAATTCATAAAATTCTTTCGTCTTCCTATCATAATAGCTTTCAGAAAGGTATTGTTTCTTAAAATACTTCTTGAAGTCATACCATCCCAACTGTTTCTCCTTTAGGACCTTGGCCAATTTCAGGTCCTGCCACCAAATGTTGGCCATCCCCTTCAGATTGTAGATGGTCATTCTGACCTTCATGTTGCTAGAATAGTTGTAGATTTGGAAGTATTTTTTTATGTCCAATAACCATGCCTCAGCTTCTTCTCCTGTCCTGGACTCTCCATCAAAAGTAGATGGTTTAATCTTTTTAAATTCTCCTTCAAGGTGGTATGTTTGTTTTATTTTTTTGTCTGGTATGGTTTTGTCTTTAGTTGAAGATGTCCCTTCAGATGAACTGTCTCATTTTTCTGTTTTCGCACTAGAATTCTAGGAGGCCCTTTTGCTGACCTCTTCCTTAGGGTTATCATATTTTGGGATTTTCTTGGTTACTATACTACACAGCAGAACTTCATTTATCTCTTGCTGTTCCTGTTGTGCCTTTTTCAATTTTTCATTGTCGGCCTTGAAAACCTATAGTTCAACTATAAGGTTTCTCATTATTTCCAACACCTTCGTGGGTGAGCTTCGATCACTATTCTGTCTTAGATCTCCAAGAGGTTCTTGTTGCAGATTCTCTTCCACCCTGATTTATGCACCTTCCCGGGCTATCATTATTCAACGCAAAACAAAAAATCTTTCTGTTTGTAATCCACAATATTTATTAGTTTTTCATAAATCAGAATATATACTGAGCAATTAATGTTTCCCTATTCAAGCCCAGTGTTGTAACTTTTTGTTTGATACCATATGTAATGTACCTCAAAATCACCATATAAAAAAAAATTATTTGTACATTTATCCTTGAAAAGTTTTGAGATCTCAAGAAAGCAGGCTTTCTACTAAAAGACTTGAGTTTGAAGGTTTGTTAGAGTCCTTACTGTCATCGTCCATCCTTACCTTTCAACTTAAGTTTTATAATCGACGATATAATGAGTATTTACTCATCACTTCAATGTTTAATTAAGATCCTGAAATTTATAACTACTCTCTTATCTGCTAGTACCTATAACAATACCACAGTCTTAACAATACAAGCAACTTTGGGGTTTTTATGAACAAAACCCTACATAAAAAATATTACCCTATGTCTGCTATACAATTGACTTGTAAAACGGTCTATTACACCCATACCTCTATTTGGGATGAATATTCTCCAACGTTCTTTTACCAATCCATTCATTATATTAATAGGGTTGTTCCCATAACAATAAGTTTCTTCTAAGTTCCTACAACTTTCTGAGGAAACAGAGGTCAATCGGGTTTCGGTGATCACAAGTGCTGAACAAAACAAAGGACCCTATTGTTTGCTGAAATCCGAAATACGGAATGACTGTGGGCCATCATTTCGGGGTTTCGGGATTCGGGGCTACACGAGTACAAGAGTTGGACATCAACACACAACATTTCCCAAAATTGCGACAAGATGTCGAGTACTTCGGGATTTCAAGGTTCATCTTTTCGTGAACACAAAAGTCAATCAACAACTCCCCCAAAAAAACGAAAGGTGATTAGTACTTCGGGAATTCAGAGTTCGGGATTTCATGAGTGCAAGTGCCCAAACAACCATATATACAAACCTCTGAAATGCGAAAAAAAAAGAAGGTGGGTCCCGCACTTCAAGATTTCAGGATTCAGAACTTTGCGAGTTCTGGTGTCCAAACCTTGACATACACAAATTTCCAAAATGCGATAAAGGAAAAGGTAAGACCCACATTTCGAGATTTCGGGGTTCATGGTTTCCCGGTTTTCATAGCCAAACATCCAACATACCGCAATTCCCGAGTTGCGAAAAAGAAAGGCACTAACATTTTGGGATTTCGAGGTTTCAAATGTCAAACAACTGAACACAACAATTCCCAAAATTGCGAGAAGAAAAGAACGCGGAACTAACATTTCGGGATTTCAAGATTTGGGGTTTTGGGGTTTCAAATTTCGAACCACAGCACACAACAATTCCCGAATTCTGAAAGGTGAAAGGGTGTGGAACCAACACCTCGGGATTTTGGGTTTTCAGGGTTTCAAAAGTCAAACCACAGCACACAACAATTCCTGAATTCCGAAAGTTAAAAGGGTGTGGAACCAACACTTTCGGGTTTCGGGTTTCGGGGTTTCAAAATTCAAACCACAACACACAACAATTCCCAAATTCTGAAAGGTGAAAGGGTGTGGAATCAACACTTCGGGATTTCGAGTTTCGGGGTTTCAAAAGTCAAACCACAACACACAACAATCCCCAAATTCTGAAAGCATAAAGACTTAATAATTTTATACTCACAGAAGGATACAAAAAGATTAAGGTTTTATATAAGGGAAAAATTCTATAATATCCACTTAGATCCTCTTTTAATCAATGTATTAAACGTCAACAGTTCTAGATCTGTGCATCTATGTAAATACATGGTTAAGACTATCATTCCATCAGAGATTGGTCATTAATGATGATGTTCCAATGGATCTGAGTTTGGTTTCCTTGGGGGGTTTATCTACAGAGAGGATCTGCCTCATTTTCGTTAATCTCCTCTTTTCCATAGAAATATAATTACAGATGTTTTTCACATATATTCCCCATAACAAACCAAAAATGGAAAACGTTACAGTTCCAATTTAATCAATACAATGCATCAGAAAAATCATTCAGACAGAGAGTGGACATCATTCTAGTTCGGATTTAATAAGACATCGAAATAAAAACATTGGCATTCATAATAAAGAGGTGTATATCAACATATCTTAATCCAATCCACGGGAAGATAAAGGGAACAACCACATTCCTCCCAACCGTAGAACAGGGCAGCCAAAGTCACTTGCCAGATTCACCCCCTAGCCTAACCATGAATCCATGAGGGCGAACTTGAAAACTCCTCCTTGGCAATGTATTTCAATTCCAACAGTTCTCCTCTTGCCTCACACTTACTCAACAGTGTTCATAACAGCAAGAGAGCTCAGGAATCCTTTTCCCGGCATACTTGGCAGTGTCCTGCCTCCTCGCATATGCTATTTATCAATTTTTGCCCGGGTCTTTTTCCCTCCTTTGGGGATTTTCATAGCTCTCTTAATCCCTAATTTTTAGGGGCTGCCAGTGGTCAAATATTTTATTTTCCACTTCTCATAATCATCCTAGAGGCAGTTCCAACTTGTTCCCCACTAATGGAGTCATAGTCAGCTGATTTTTTAACATGGTTGTTCCATTTGTCCTCCTGTAGTTAATATAAATATTTTGTTTTTATACGAGTGTCATAGTCAACTAGTTAGTTGAGTCCAAATATATCTCTTCCCAACAATTACAATAATTAAATACATTTATTAAATTTGAAATTGCCATAAATCGAAAAAAATTCGAGATTCGAATTTGCCAAAAATTGAAATAAATTTCCAGCACACAAAAATAAAATTATTTTATTTTTGGGGGATGTCACATTATCACAAGAGATAAAGTGTCTTATTGGGAATGTTAACATATGGGAGATTAAAAACACTTTCCCATACAGGGATTTGGATCCATTGTTGTAATGTGACAATAAAGAATTTTGATTTGAGTTAGCTTGTCATCTAACTAGCCCTTAAGTATGTGGATGACATCACCGAAGAATAGATAATGAATAAAAAATAACTATGGGCAAAGAACTAAATGATTGAGACAAATAATTTGAAACTAAATCATTCAATCATTTAATTTTATATGGTCCTCCTTCTATCCCCATTTGTTGACAGGAATATGTAAACACTCGTCAACTAGAATGAAGAGTTGGGTCCAAAGTTTTCTAAATAATCTAATTCGTTTGAAGTAACTCACCGTGATGGGTTTAATGACTTTGTTATCTCATAAGGGAATCTAATATAAGCTATAAAATAAAAATAACTAACTAATCATTAACAAAGACCTACTATATACATTTATTGTTCACACATTTTATATACAAAACATACAAAATAAATAGGTACAAGATTTGTAAGAAACCTTGTAAAACTAAGATTGTAGGAAAGAACCAAATCTTAGACAATTTTTTTATTTAAATAAAACAATTGCTAATCTACAAATATCTCTGAAATTACAATTAAAAGAGATTGAATGTAAATAATAAAAATCTTCATTGACACGAGAAAAGCATCTAAAATTATACATGATGATTTACATTCACGAGATGAAGAAAACAAACCAAAATAAAATAACTGTACTAACCTATTTACTTGCCAACAAGAAAAAGGATAAAGTAACTTTATCTCATTGTATAACAACTCACCCAATAACGTGTCTGTAAAGATAAATCTATTGGAAATGGAAACAAGTGTAAAGTAAAAAATAATAACAATGCATGAAGAAAATAACTTCGAGGGGTGATTAAAATCTGAGCAAAACTACAAGAAGTACCACTTGATAGATTCAATTCTTTATAAGGATATATGGACTGTTTTACCAATGGAAAACAATTTCATTGGTAAATTTAATCATGATATGCGTTCAAATACAAATAAACTTTAATATATTCCAACACATACATTTAAATAATCCTTACATAAAGAATTGTAATCACTGGAAATAAACCATTGAACGTGTATGGATACTTAAATTAACACAGAGAGGCAAAAGGGAGCAGAGCACAAAAGGCTCGCTCACTCCAAGGAATGGTGAAAACCAATTCAATTCACTAATGAAATCAGAGTACAATATATAGGTGAGATAGTCACAAACAAACCAAATCATAGATCCATGAAGTGTGGATCTCAAACCTCTCTATGCTAAATATAAACTGAACACAACAACCCAATCCCTAGCAATCTGCCTATCATTTCTACATTATTCCAACATACCCCCTTAATGTAGAAATGGATTTTCTACAACACCTAATTTCTGCCTAAGGACATCAAAGTGAATCTTGCCAACAGGTTTTGTAAATATGTCAGCAACATTATCACTTGTGTTACAATACATAAGTTCAATCTCCTTAGACTCAATCTTTTCTCTAACAAAGTGATGTTGCAGCTCAATGTTCTTGGTCCTTGCATGATAAACTGGGTTGTGTGCCAGCTTGACTGCACTTTGATTGTCACAATGTACTTTTGTGGGTTATGTTTGCTTTTCTCCAACATCTTCTAGAATTCTCCTCAACC
>JZKD02S1677473.1:1694228-1704977 GCA_000966675.3 Picea glauca
TTTCACCTTTACTATTCCATAACCTTGAACTTTGAGTGACCTATTATCACCTAAATAGATATGAGTACCATCAATTTTCTCATTGTAGTCATCAAACCATTCTCTCCTATAGGACGTATGTGCAGATGCACCTGAATCTATAAACCATGCATTCTTATCATCTGTCTCAGCAGACAGAGCATGCTCAGAAATAAATAATCTCATATTTCTTAATCCATTAATTTCAGGAGCGTCTGTGTTTGCAAAATCCCCATTGTAATTTACATTGTGACTTTCATTGTGGCTTCTATTATTATGATATTTCTTTTGATAATTATTTCTATTGAGGTGTTTTGGTTTGCCCCAATAATGACCATCTCCATTATTTCTATCAGTTTGAGCCGTACCTTTCTGTTTTGAGTGAAAATTGCCTCTGTCTCCATTCCATGATTTGTTCCATGGTTTGCTCCATTGTTTACCTCTGTGCGTATATTTACCTCGTTCCATTAGTGTGAGATCTGAACTTTTAGCATCCTGATCATAATGTTTCATCCTTTCTTCTTCTTGAAGGAGAATACCTGTAAGATCTACAAAATTTGGGGGTTTTTCTCTCGCTGCAAGTGCTGAAATAAACATTTCATAATCTGGCAGTAAACCTTTTAGAGCGATAATTACTTGATCAGTACTAGCTACTTTTTCACCTATAGCTGCCAAATTATCACTTAAATCTTTGATGCGAGAGATGTACTTACTTACCCCTTCATTTGCTTCCATCTTGATCAACATCAGTTTGGCCTTTAGAAACAATACTCGATTTGCATCGGTGGTTTCATAAAGACTTTTGAGCACGTCCCATGTTTTCTTAGACGTGTCACAATTTCTGATGTGAGCAATAATCTTATCTTGCACAGACATTCACAATGTAACCTTTGCTCTGGCTTCCCTCTTATTCCAATCTGCAAGTAATGCAGGATATGTAGGCTTCAACTCAGTGCCATTCACAATCGTCCAGCCACCAAATAATTCAAGAACAGTCTGCAGCTTGAATTTCCAATTGACATAGTTCTTTCCATTTAGTTTGGAAGCCTCGTTAATATATGTATAAGCCAAATGTTGTTGGGCGGTGGCCATTTCACCTGATCTCTGAGGTGAATACAAAACTAATCAACAAAAAAATTTCCAGAAAAAAAAATTGACAACACACCTTGGTCTTTTGTAGGCTGAGCCAGGAGACAGTTGGGCGTGTTGAAAGGAGCAGCGGATCCCTTCTCTGGTTCAATCGATCCTGCGTGTTTTCTTCTTTGGTGGCTCTGGTTCAATCGCAACAGATATGGCAGCAATCCCTGCAGAACTCAGAGCAGGCCGTGCGGAAATCACTGCAGAAGTCAGAGCAGGTCGTGTGGCAATCACTGCAGAAGTCAGATATGGAGGCAATCGCTGCAGGAGTCGTAGCAGGCCGTGCGCGCTGTTACTCTTCACGCAGGTGGCTGGAAAATACAACAGCGCGGGCTCACTTCACGAGCTTCACCAGTGTGGACTCTCTTCTCCAGCGTGGACTCACTTCTCCAGCGCAAACTCTCTCCTCCATGCACAAGTGTAGACAGATATCTCAGCGCATTGATATCTCAGTGAATGTCTCACGGTCTGATCTGGGCGCACTACCTCAGTCAAAGCCAATGCTCCACGTCCTCTCACGTAGATAGCAATCCGCGATCCAGCTGCAGTGGTCTGGTGTGGGCTCCTCACTCCATATTCGTCTGCCTCAAACAATCTCCCAACTCTGGGCTCTGATACCAACTTAAATTAACACAGAGAGGCAAAAGGGAGCAGAGCACAAAAGGCTCGCTCACTCCAAGGAATGGTGAAAACCAATTCAATTCACTAATGAAATCAGAGTACAAAAATAGGTGAGATAGTCAAAAACAAACTAAATCGTAGATCCATGAAGTGTGGATCTCAAACCTCTCTATGCTAAATATAAACTGAACACAACAACCCAATCCCTAGCAATCTGCCTATCATTTCTACATTATTCCAACATGGATTAAGAAGAATTGATTGAGATAATATAATAACAATAATCATGCATTGAGAAAGTAGACAAAGTTGAGCTTGAACAATACAAAACTACTGTAATAAGAACGTGGAACATGTCATATTATGACAGATATAAGATTAAAAAAAAAATAACAAAATCACTTACAGGAATAAAACCTGAAACAATTCGCAGTCACACATTCTTCATAAAAAGCGTTCAATCTTTCAATATCCCAGAATTTTCACAGATTTTGCGGAGACTCCTCCTATCCTAATTCCCAGCGGAAAGAAAGTCACAACTAAAGAACTAAGAGAGAATGAGGAAGCCAAATTTCCTCTCTCAATTCTGGAGAAACCCCCCTCCTTACTCGAATAATAATATGGTTTTTATAATGTTTCCCCCAACCTAGGTCGAATTCTATAGTAACAAAAAAATCAGATCTGCCATTACAAATCCGGTACAGAAGAAAAATGTCAAAATACATCTTCTGGAAAAAACCGTTTAGAAAATCACTGATATATTCAAAAATATTTGTTTGTTTGAAAAATGACTTTATGGTTAGCTAAATTGGTGTCTTTAGCAAGTGGGTTTCAACGGTTTCTGGAAATACTTAACGGTTTGGTCAGAAATGCATTCTGAAATTCGCCTCCCTGGAGATTGACGCGACTTTTAATCTGGACAATTTCGTGTTCATTCCTAGAAAATTTATAGAATCCTTAGCCTAATTTGGTTGTATGAATCTCGTAATTATCCTTTAGATATTCCTATTCAATCTTTTTACCAAAAATTGGATACATGTAAATCACAAAATAAAAAACGTATAAATTACTACAAATATTCTATGAATGGTACATAATCATAGATTCTGTAGCTATTCTAAACAAAGAAAATTAAAAATAAATCTAAACAAATAACCTCAACTAGATCAAATGTTGAATGCCATATACAGTAGCGCTCTTATCTCAAAATAGAGATAAATTCCTATTCAACCTGAATTTTAACAAATGATGAAAACGGGCAAGTGGGTGGCTTCGTTCACATACTCATCATCCATATAATAATCGAAATGATCACTCATGTAACGAGTGCTTTAATTAGCATTCTAATAATGACTTATTACTTCAAAAATTGTTTAGTTAAATCAACCATATTTTAAGTTATCGACCTTTAGATTGCGTTATAATAAAGCTTTCTTGAATGATTTCCAAGACAACATAGCAAATTGATTTTTACCTTTAAAAGACCATAACAGTGAAAGGTTAAATCAAAGTGACCTCTAGGAGAGGAATTATAGGCTTACCTTGATGACGATCTCAGAGCACCGGAGGATCTTCTTCACGGGGAAATCTATGGAAGAACCATTTTCTTTATCTAACATAAACCCTCGTTTTCGTGGAGTGGTATACATCATAAGGTTGTGGTCCCAAAATAATTTCATAAGGATATGAACCATAATGATGAGGAGTTCAAACAAACAACAAAGGCTATGCAATGTGTTTTTTAACAATTTTAGACCAGGATATTTTCAGATCTGTGCCACAAGAGCAGTAACAAGTAATGTGTTCACAAACCTAGAGAAAATGAACATATCGAAAAATCCTCACCTAACTAGGAGAACTGACACGAAAGATCTCAACAGTCATAATGGCTTTGATGAGATTTGAATTCAGAATGTGATGACTCTGTACATTTCCTTATTTTTGAAAGTTTTGCAATATGACGATTGATTAAATGCATGACAATCATCGCGAACCTAAAATGCCCACAGGACGATTCTGAGATCATTTTAGAATTTTGATAAAAGAGGTATCTCGTATCCCAAGCTCAATCCAAATTGAACATTCAATTTTAGTCTCTGATATTAAATGCGATAGAGATGGTATGACGACCAATCCACCATATGGAATAATATTTATTACCAAGGAATTAAATATCGTTCCACTGAAAAATCAAGTTGTCTTTCATATTGATAATGCTGACATAGATAGGTTTGTGTCAATCTGAAACACGATGACCAATTGACAAAATTCATGCTAATTCCTTTTAGATTTCAGTGAGCCTTAAGCTTGTAGCTATCATTAAGAACCATGCATTGGAAATATATGTTGATACCTCACCAAGACTGAACGTAATCATACCATGATCCATACGTGGCAATCGAACGTTGTGTACTGATTAGCAATTTTACCTTTTCATTAATTCGACTCCAGACTATGACAAGCACTTTAAACATATGACAAACCCATGAAAACCAAAAGAGAGGAATAATTCATGAAATAAATGCTAATCCCACAATAATTCACGAAGGAACAACATACACTTCGAGAGATAAAAGAAACCAAGTCTAAGTTTCATTATGGTAACCTTTCTATATCAAATCATTTTGTATGATACCTTTGAACAAGTGAATCTCAACAAGTGATAGCTTCGAAATCATGAAATATTGTCTTTATAATATTTAGAAGATGTTGACCAATAATATCTGATATTTCATTAAAAAAAATCAAAATAAACAACACTCATGTTTTGGCTTTATAATAAAGTAATCCTTGTAATGCATATGAAACAACTTTCATGCCTCATACTATGATGAATGTCTTAAGTCTTTCTCAAAGCAAGTCAAGGTCCGGGACTACTCAAAAAGGCTGATTTTGTAGATTATTGTAATTGCTAAGATTCAAAATAAAATTATGAAACCAAGGTTGTAACGACACTTTCTTTATGTCAACAATTAGTGATGTATAATAGGTAAATATAATATTTTTGAAACAATTGTTAGTGTAAGTGACATCCTACACAACATAAATTAATAACTACTCAATCAATTTTATCACAATCAACTAAAATAATATCACTACTATTCAATCAAGCATATCTCAAGATGATAACATAAGGAAACTACCCGCCCAACCCACCTCTAAGAAACATAGCAACGCTCAATCTGATTGATTTTGACCATTTAAGGTCTCAGGACTCGCGACTATTATGAGGAACAAGGAAGTATCTAAACCTGATTAATCCAATGATACACTGCAATCCAAGACTAGAATTATCAACATACTTAACCAACAATTCCTCATAGTCCAAAATATTAATCTATTCTACTTAATCAATATTTCAAACAATTCTTAAGTGTAATTTCGAATAAGAAATTAATAATACATAAAGATTATTAAGAACCCCATTAGCATAAGTACAATCTTAGTAGTATACATAGATCTAATCCTAATCCCCAATTAATGACTTACAAGTCAAGTTCATCCAAGAAGCTATTGTAATAAGAAAAAACACTTATATAGCCCACTATGTATCTTAATGAGATAAAATATATTATTATGCAACAAAGCAATAATACTAATTTACATATCCAATTGTAAAGAAACAAGAGAAAACGCAATCCCTATTAAGTAATATATATAAAGATTTTAAATGTTATTTAACATGATCATTTATAATCCCAAAGATTAAAATCCTTCTTAGGCAACACATAAGGATTTAATAATAATATATAATTCAATCAACGATTTCATGAGGATCAAATCTTCCGAATGCTATCTTAATTATCTTTAAAACTATAAGAGATCAATTCCGAAAGCAATAGATAAAAATTAGAGCTGCTTGCATGTTCCTTTTTGAAGAACTAAGAAAATTAACATGTTATCACCACAACATGTTATGTTATACCTTACTATATACCCATTAAAATTTGTTTAAGAAGACCTCACTCATATAATATAATAATTAGATAAACGGCTCACTATTGACTTAATTCCATTTCTAGAGTTAAAAAGGACCTAATATAATTAACAATGATATAATAACTCAATTTTAACCTTCAACTCTATTTTAAAGGATTTAGGAAAGACCAAATTTATTTATCAATACAATAAATGATACAGGTACTAATTCACATCTTCAAGGTAAGAAACAAAAGAAGACCAGAAATCAACCATGTGATATTCTTAAACAAATTCTCGTTTACAAGGAGCGACCTCAAGGCGGAAGATTCCTTACATGGAAGGTATATTTAACAAGTTGAAACCACCAATCTTCTCACAAATCTAAAACGGAGATTTGACTCAACAGGAAACCAAAATGCATTCCGTAAAGGATAAGCTTTTCCTCAAATTGAAATTCGGCGATAGGGTAGCCGCGTCCACACTCCAGGAAACAAGAGGAAAGCTACCAACGCATTCCAACTGTCAATCATCCCAATGAACGCAAACGAAATATACAGTTTCCAATTAAATTTGGCGATAGGGTAACAAAGTTTATTCTCAAATCGAATTTCGAACAGGGGTTGCAATTTACTAGGAAACGATTGATTTAAAGATTCTTATGGATAAAAAATTTGGACCAGTCGTCACCACTATCCCAGTATCCAATTGAAATTATCAAGTCGAAGTTTTAAACTTAGTGAAAATGAAATTTCAATTTTTCGTACGCAACGTACACCAAGCAACACCAAGCTCGACGCATAAGGCGCTAAGGGGAGGGCAATAAATCCAGGTTTGCACTTGACCAAGCCACGTGGAAATGAGATTCTGGGTAAGGATTCTCAGGTGGGTTCAGACTACATAAATAGAAACAACAAAAATGACGAGAATAATATCTAAGACTCAACCAAGAAGATTGAAAGAAAGATTCTGAGAAACAAATCTTCTGGAGCATAATAATGAAGCTTTTAAAATGATGACAGTCCTCCAGTTTTACTGTAAAAAAATTAGCCACCTCTTACAAAAGAAAAAGAAAATAAAAACTACCCAATCAACCAACCTTCGCAAACGCATACTGGGTTTTAAGATTTCCTTAGCGCAGTCTCGGGATTATTACGAAACTAACTTAGCAGTAATCAACGATCGATTTTTGGAGAGAAAGAGGAAAAAGGGCATTGTTTAACGACTAATTCATTCTCAGAAATTCAATACATAGAAGTAAAATTTCAGGACTGTAATGTAACGGATCACACATGCAAATCTTAATATAGAAACTGTGTAAATTTGGGCAGTATCAACGATTCCATTCTCAAATTTCAATGCGTAGAAGTAAAATTCCAGGACTGTAATGTAATAAAGAAAATATGCAAATTTTAAATATAGGGACCATGTAAAACTTGGCAGCGTACACTTCAGAGATTCACGAGTCTACAAGATGGATGCGTGGAGGTCAAGAAGATAATCTGATGGCGATTTGGAGGACGTAATTATAAGCAACTAGAATATCGGAGAACGAGATGTGTTCTATGATAGAGAGTACGCGTTAACTGCTGGATAAATACTATAAATTGAAGCAGAAATCCATTCGACAGAAGATCACTCTACACATGATTTTAACCAGAAATTAAAATTTCAACTACAAAATTCTCTCTCTTCTTTTAAAAATAAATCCTTCCTTGAAAGAAATCATAAATAAAAATCCATAAAATCTCTTGGCCATTTAACCAACATGCCAATAAATAAATTTTGAATACCAGAGTGAATGCATTGCCGACTATTATACAAGTGTTCCATGCACAATCGAATACATCAATATAACTTGAATACAAATAAAAAATTGAAATTTTTATTTACAAGAAGATCTAAATTAATAACCAAATAAATACGGGGACCAATGACCTTTGATAGTGGATGTCGATCTCCAATTTGGATCTTGAGCCTTGTCCTTGGTCTTGTCTTGTTTGCTAATTGATAGACTTCACTGGTACCTCCTAGGAAATGCTAGGGGTACTCTTCTTTCCCTTAGCCCCCCAAGCCGCAAAGGAGCCACCCACACAATAAAAAATAATATAGCTCCATGCTTGCCTTGCAAGGTAAAGCTACAACTCTATCTCAAGCTTGGTATCCTAATTCTCACAAGTGAAACCAGTGAAAAATAATTTGGCATCATAACTTTACCAATAACCAGTGTAATGCTTTTCCCATGTAGACCATTTTCTTTATAGGAAATTCCTTACTAACACATGCCCACATGGACAATTAATTTGCTTTTTAATTAAAGAAATTATGATTATTTCACCCTCACACTTGTCACCCTCTCCCCAAGTTGCACAAGTAATTAGATATTTTATTTAAATTAAAAGTAAATTTCTCTCACATTTCCTAAATGCGTTCTTTAAATCGCTCCTAGTTGTCTCTTTATTCCCAGGATTTTTATTTAATGACCGACTCCTTACTAAATCTTGGTTAGAGTTAAAATATGAGTCTTCTTCTAGTTAGACTAATGGTAACTAGACTCTAAATACCATTTTACGTGTACACCTATTCTCTCATACTTATTTATTTCTTATTTTAAAATTCCATTTTAGTATTTTTTTGCACACATGTGCATTATATTGAATCTTCAGATTTATCTCACTTTTTCTTTAGATTGATTTATCTCTAATATTGTATTTTATTTAACATTTTATTTTAGTCCCCTAACTAAACTTCAACTTAGGCTTTGTCTTAGAGTAGGCTTAGACTTTTATGGGGATTCAAAATTAATAAAATTACCCATTAATTAATTATTTTAAATCCGACAATGTCAAATCAATTCATTGTTTTCTAGGCCACCTAAATTCATTGACTCAAGTTTCTAAATTACACGACGTGCCCTTTCAAACGCACTCTCGTTCTCCAAGGGTGCCACTCACCTTTTCACTGGTTTTGTTAGTTTGTCCAACCCTTGGAGTCAACACTCCACTCATTTGATCTTGTGAGAGACTAAGGGCTTGTAAGGAATAAGGACTTTGCCTTATTTCACACCCCTTAGAATCTTTGTGAGCGATTGTCTCAGTCCTCCCTCACGACATTGTATATCTCTCGAACTAGGTAATCATTAACCTACAATTCGAGCCACGACGAGAGTGCTAGTAGTTTGTGACAGAGACGTTGCCACACCTCTCCCTCAACATCTAGTTTATGTGCAAGACCCCTTTACTCCTTATGTGAGTCGGATTAGCAAGCATCATCAGCCTGCATCCATTGACAAAACATTGTCACTAATCCATATGCATAACCATACTAAATCAATCATATTCCACATATGCGTAAAATGAAATACTCAAGCAAAACTCAATCCACTCCCTAACTCAATTTGGATCCCAAGGAGGTCCATTGATGTCATCGACATCCACAATATAGAACATGTCCTACAAACTCATGTAAACTCATCAATAACATCTGTCAATACATATATATCAAACGATAATAAATCACAACCCATCAACATCATCATAAAAATCCATAATCGAAACAAATAACCATGTACTATAACTGGATGACTTACATGCAAGTGTCCTCAAAGAATAAGTCGATAATGTGTTCTCAGTAGGGCGGGATGTTACATACACCCCTCTTGTTTTAAACTTTGTCCCGAAGTTATACAATATATAAATGTAGTAAATAAAATTATCTAACAAGATCTATATGTCTAATATATCAAATAAGAAAGGAAAATGTTGACGCATATCATATGCGTCCTCCCAGATAGCCAAGTGTGGACTATAATTGTCCCATTGGCCCTTGACCTAATCGCCTTTTCAACGTCGTAGATGTCGAATGTGGTGGTCTAGAATGGGGATTGGCTCTGATGTGAGAGCACCCTCGCCCGACACCTACAAAGAACTCATATCAATCACATGTGTAGGATCACTAACATAATGTCTCAAAACAAATACATGAAATACGTCATGAATAAGCCTCAAAGAATCAAGAAAGGCTATTCGATAGGCCATGGGTTCTTTGTTTTCCACAACTTCGACAGGTCCCAAAAACCTAAGAGAGAATTTAACACCCTTTCCAAACTTGATAGAACTCTTGTGCGGTTTTACCCACAAGAAAACTCGGTCGCCAACTTCATAACTGTAGTCAATTTGTTTTGCATCAGCATATATTTTATGTCGATCCTTTGTCTTATCATTTGCATTTGTTGTTCCATTTCTTGGATCACTTCTGGTCCCACCAGGACCCTATCCTCAATTCGATCCCAGCTCAACGACGTCCGACACAGTTGCCCATAAAGAAACTCAAATGGTGCCATCTTAACCATACTTTGATAGTTGTTATTGTATGCAAACTCTACTAGTGGCAAGAAATCTTCCCAACATTTATGTTGATCCATTACATACATATGAAACATACATTCCAAAATTTGGTTCGTTCTTTCTATCTTCCTGTCTGTCTCAGGGTTATATGTTGTGCTAAAGTTCAGTTGTGTTCCTAAAGCCTCTTGGAAACTGGTCAAAAATCGTCATGTAAACACTGATACTCGATCGGATATGATCCTTTTTGGTACACCATGTAACCTTAAAATATCGTTGACAAAAACTCTAGTTATTTCTGGCACCTGATACATCATACAGATAGGTATAAAGTGTGCACTCTTTGTCAGAGTGTCAATTACCAAGGAAATTGAGTCGTGTCTCCTTGTCATCGAAATGACATCCCATTTCAATTCTGGAATAACGTGTGGTTGTAGTTATCCTTCCAGATGTCTATGTTCAACTTTCACTTGCTGACATTCTGGACATCGTGCCACATAACTAACTATGTCCTCTTTCATTCCCTTCTAGAAGTATAAATACTTAAGGTCTTTCTTCATCTTCGTGGCTCTCGGATGAGCCATGTACACTTCTCGGTTGTAATGATCCCAAGCCATTATGCAAGGATCATCATTGTTTTGGTGTCTTTTTAAAACTTTTTCTGAGTGAGGTATTTCGTCAAACACTTTGTTGATCTACCCTTTAGATGTGT
>JZKD02S1677473.1:1726496-1743690 GCA_000966675.3 Picea glauca
GAGGACATCTCGTGTTGATGTGCATTAAACCAAAATTTTCGGGAGGATTATATTATCCCTTCCGAGTGTTCATTTCAAAATCATGAAATCTCGTTCGCACGTCATGGCCTTCGCACATTCACGAAACCTCCAATCCTTAATTTCCCTTTGTCGTACCCGCAACCTTCGCATTTCTAAATATGCAATAAATAATATTTACTACTAACAACTCATCATTCACCACCAATACAGATTGTGCTTAATCAACGAAAGGCTCGAGGAGCTTTCCCATTCATAAGAATTTAAACAAGATTTAGTGAAGAGTTACATTATCGGCTGTAACTGTTCATTTAAACTCTCATCTGCAACAAATCCACGTTCTCATAAACCTATGGCATCATCTCAACAACAGCTTTGTAGAGATACAATGAACATCTTTGTTCGTGAGGACCAAAACTTCCAGTGGTCCAAAGCATATTCTTATTACTCAACCTCTGTCTCAAAGAACCAAGTAATTTGGACCTCTGGAATTGCTGATACAGTCTGTGTCCCTGAGGTTTTTGACTGTAAGGACATGGTCTCTTGGTGTGTCGATAAATTTATTGCAGAGAAAAGAATTATTCCACTGCAAGACTACTCTTTTGTGTCTTTGTCACCTCAGGTATTTCGCCAGATGCTGAAATTGTCAGAGCCAACATTGACGTTCAAAAGTGAAGATTGCAAACAATTCCTATCAAAGCATAATAACGGATTGGACCTCTTGCCCTTTTTTTGGAAAACCTGCTTCTAGTTCCTGAGGATATTACAAGCATGTAGGTTAGTTCATTTAGAAATCCATTTCGTGAAATTGCCTGGCTATTTACAAGAATAACGAGACAAGAGTCCAAAACAACTGTTTCCCGCATGTCCTTTTATATTTTGTATTTCACAGTCAACGAACAAGCCATTTTTTATTGGGGCAGGTTAATTTCCCATGAAATCTCTTCCCAATTGTCAAGCTACAAAAGGGAAAATAAATTTTGTATGTCATCCTATTTAGTTTTTGCAATAGTGCATTCCCATCGGTTTCTACAACTGTGTCTGTCCAAGAATATCAACTAAAAATTCCACCCAGTAATGTTCTAGTACTAGGCATTGTGGAAGCACAAGGCTTACCACTATTTTTATGAGGTTTTTAATGGCTTCTTGTCTATTTTCAAAGTTTTGTTGTTAGGAGAAGATGCTTCCCGCATATTTGAATAGGCAACTACTTTTTTGGACAAGAAGGCGACACTCGAACATTTGGATAATTACACTATCATAAGAAGTTTTGGCTCCATGGAACAGTCTGTTCTCCTTCCATGTCACATTATGGACATAATGTTTGTTGCAGAAGTAGCGCATCAATACAACGACTGGTTCCATCTGTTCCAAAGGAAGAAAAAAAAACAATTCAGTCCTCTGCCTTGGAAAATAGGGGAGTTTGTGTTGAAAAACGTCAACAAAATTGACGATTTTGCAACACATTGTAGCATATTCAACCTAAGATATGATGAAATAATAAGAGGTTTCGACCACTATGATAGTTTTAGACAAAATTTACAAACACTCGGCCTCGACGATTGTTTTATAAAAAAAACCCTACCTAAAAACAGAGACAGTGGCGACAACGATCCTGCTTCTGATGACGACGATGTAGACGCAGTGCAAAGTTGCACTAAATTGTACATGCAATAGGGGAAAGGCCCCACTAACAAGTGTGTTCAATCCACAAATACCACTCCAAAAATTATGACATCACGGAGCATCGCTGCAACGACCCACCACAACAACAAAGAAACCCATAGTTCTTCAAATGGAGGGGGATATAATGACCCTCCTCACTCTAAAATTGGTAGTTCTCACAAGATTCCAGTAGAGAAGAAGAGAAAAAAAAATGTGGGGCAGGCAGAAGAGTCGGAAATTTAGAGTGAGAACATGGAACTTGACACTAATCTAGATAGCATGATATGCTTCCTTGATCAGCCCGAAGATGCCATCCACCATACCCATCCAATGGACATATCCGTTACCAAATGTTTTTATGAATATGAATTCTTCGTGTTTCAGAGCGCTGGTTTTGATAACCGGTCCAAAAACTTGATAATTGAGAAAAAAATGTTAAAAATAAAAAGGCAAATCTCATTCAGAGGTTGACATTGCCAAAATGTTGTCATCCCAAATCTTTGAACTTCACACCGTGACCAGAGAAGCACTTCATGATTCCATTGGAGGCATCAAGGCCGAGAATGCCATACTGAAGGACTAGGTCAAGGAATTGGAAGACTCTTTCATTCCTATGTCATTGCTTGTCAATCCTTTGGCAATAGCCATACCTAGCACCCTTGCACCCAATGTAAAAGCATCCCCCACCCCGCTCGCATCCTGTAAAGGATATGTGGAGAACAATCTAAAAAAAATAATTGAACTGGTTACCGAGGCATGGAAAATATCATAAACCATCACTTCCCTTGGAACCAAGGCACATATTCTGCTCGATCTTTTGTAGGCCGAATTAAAAGACGAAGAAAATTTCTTTTTAAAAATGGTCATTCTTTTTGGCAAGATTGTCAACAATATGACATAAACAAAAAGAAGAGAAGAAGATCTTCCATCCAAAAACTAGATCAGCCAATTGACTGCATGTTGGAAATAAAAAGTGAAGAACCTGCATATCATTGTTCAGTCATGTTAACAAGCCATCTCGAAGAAAGATAAATTATTCACAAGGCTATTAAATATAGACCTAGCCATGAAAACAAACGACTTCCAAGACCCTGACTTAATCGCAAACTCCTTTCCCTTAACTAGGAAAGAGTTCGATAAACAAGTTGTTGTGTTTAAGGCCTTGTATCTGTAAAATTTTTACAACATCCTTCAATTTGATCAAGCTCACATCCACGACTGGCTAGTCAAATATGCAGTATAGAATTAGGAAATTCATCAGGCTCTCTCTATTCTTTCTATTGACTTCCAGGAATTAGAAAATGATCTTTTCAACATAAAAATATGGAATGAGATCAATGTCTCCCCAATGAGAAGCTACATTGAAGAATGGCTTGAAAGGCAATTGAAACAGGCCGCCGACGAAAGGCAACAGGTAGTTGTCTGCATTCCAATAGTCGTCGAGGACATCCTTGAAACTACAGTCGTTGATGACATCAATGAAATGATAGCCGCAAGAAAATAGCCAAAGGCCACATATGTACCCTCACTGTAATATTACTAATCACATCCTTCTTTCTTTATGAACCCAATTATTCCAGTTTCTTAAATAGATATGTATAGGCAAACACTTATACCTTTCCATTTTTTTTTTGTAGGTATTTCACTCTATCTTCTTTCCATAATCCTATTTCTTGTACATATTTCTCTAATGGTCCGCGGGAGCCCCAATCCTAGTCTACAATCCCAATCTACATGAGAAACACATTGAAATTCCAGTTTATATGTAAAAGACTTTAAGTTTTTTGTATATTACAAAATTTCCAGTAGTATGTAACAAACTTTTATTTTTTGACATATTTCAAATAAATAAGCATTTAAATTTTATTATGTTACAGACTCTATTTTTATCTTTCACCAATCTGTATGACAAATGCATTTAATTTTTAATATGTTAGAGACTTTTATTCTTATCCTTCACCAGTCTATATGGAAAATGCATTTACTTTTTTATATGTTACAGACTTTTCTTTTCTTATATATTTCAAAATAAATGGTACTCAACAATGCAAGGCGCCATTTACTTATACCCCATGTTCACAAATTCATTTAAATTTTTATATTTCTTATCTCCTTTTTATCTTTCACCAGTGAATATGGAAAATGCATTTAAATTTCCAAATTTATTCTTCCACTGTCAACAAATTTTTAGTTTGTTATATACTTTCAAAAAATATATGGTTTCTATATAATTTCAAAAAATAGATGTTTTTCTACCTTCCAAGCGTCATTTAATTTTGCCCCATGTTCCGTGATATACATGTTGCACACAACATTTCTATGATATACATTTTGCACTGAAATACTACGTGTGTATAAATTACCAAAGCTACATGAATTTTGTTGATTCACAAAGTAATAACTATTCTCGCTTCTTCTATCTTATTCCACCCTCCATATATATTTTCTGCAAGACCATATCAGATTATAAAATTTAATACTTTCAGCAGATATAAGAAAGAAAAGCCAAAGATTCTAAGTTCCAACCAACTCTTAATTTGACTACCCTGTTGAGTTGCCCGTTGTTGATTTTAAAATCGTCAACTAGCGAGATGGCTACAAATAGTTGCAAGTCATTAATAAAAAAATTATTGGTTATATATAAACTATAAATAATACTTAAATATAGGTGGGGTTCCCTAGTTTAAATATGAAATTGAAATTAAATTCTTCTCTAAGGAATGATCTTTTAAAGTTTATATCAGTTCTCCTAAAAACAATCGATGCTTCATTCATTGTGTTAATGAATTTTTGGAGGTGATGGATGGTTAAGTAAAGGTTTTGTCATAGATTATCCTACATGTAACAAATCTCTATGCAAAGATCATTTTTTTATTATTTAAAGGTTGGTGCACGTTGAGACTATCATGTGTAAAATAAAAGAAAAATATATGAGGATTTACATTGAAAAACTTTGTTTTCACAACAAACCAATGTGAAATCTACTCAAACATTACAACACATTCTTATATGGTATGTTGGTTTTGGGCCTTGCATATATAGTTCAAGTAATATGACAAGTTATAATTATATGTTCGAGCCTATTGTTTGACACAATGCATATGATATATATTGCAAATCCTTCGTATATCCTGTTGGTATTGCTTGAATCTTGTTTTAAGTAGACTGGTCATCAATTATATGTTATTGTTACATAGTTTAGGGCATGAATGTGGGTTATTTATTTAAAGTGGTAACTTGGCTATCATGTAGAGGGTATTAAAAGAGATAGTGAAGTAAGATGTGAAGCACGTGAAATATAGAATATGTGGCATACCATGTTATTTTGTGATTTCTTATGAGTGTTAATGGAAATATTATGTGGAAAAGGGAAGTAAATATTGAGGTGATATGAGCCCCATGCATTGAATTCATGTATGCATATTTTTCATTGGGTTTACCACCTTCTACGTTCAACATTTTCATTTTTTGGTCTTCTAATAGAGCTCTAAAAGGATTTTTGTTTAACCCTAAACCATGTTTCACTAGGACACTCAAAATCCTCCATCTTTACGAGAAAGATTCAAGAAAATGGTAGAGGTATGCTTCTTGTAGTTTTTCTCATAAAACGCCTTTTAAATTTACAATTATAATTTAGCCATAGCTTTTTGCGATGGTGAATAAACTTGTTTCTTTCTTTTGGTTTGATCGTGTAACCTCCTTTCTCTTCAGGATATGATAGCATCAATGCACTTTCATTGTTTATCTTCCTATTTCATTTTCTTGAAATGAGATAAAAGGTTTGATGGGTCATAATGGTTGTGAAGGATTTTATTTTGCAACTATTTGGATTTATTTATGTTAATTTTACACAGTCTCATACTATTCCATAACTAGTTATTATCTCTCACTCGTGAGTCACCTCGCGACCCTCGTAGTCGTGTGTATATGTAAAACTATTGAATTATTTTACCTTATGTTGAATCTATAGGACATTTCAAACTTCTTTTCAGTTTCATTATCAAATTTATCCTTCTGAAGTTTTAGTCTCTAGCCAAGGTTTATTTTGTGCAAAAGAAAAATATTTGCATAGTTCAGTTTCGAACCCATATATAAATGGGGGGTCGGGTCACTCTCCATATGTAACCATAGGCTCTACACTTATTCATATTGGGGAATTATTAGAATCTTGATAGTTTTGGGATCTGTAACCCTAACATTCTTTGGAATTGAATTTCACGATAAGAAATTCAAATGGGTGATTTCTAATTCAATTGCTTGTTAGGGTTAGCATGGAAGGAAAATAATTACCTTTTTTTTTATGTCTGGTAGAATCAACAACTAGTTGGGCATGTGGCCGTGTTATCCAACTGCTACCACTATAACCTCCAGGTGTTCCCACGATGCCCCTTACATGACACACCTTGTAAGTCGAGGGGAGTTGAACTCGAAACCTCATGGAACTTCATATTCACAACACTTGCCAATTGAGCTACCCCCCCAGGGGCGAAAATGATTACTTTTAGATAACATATGGATTGGTCATTACATTCAATATGTTTGTATCTTAAAACATACATATGTATGATGTATTTGAATGGAAGTTGTATGATTAATTGGCTCTTTTGACATAAGGATTGTTGATATTGAAGGGATATATGATACACAAAGTTGTTTTGAATGTATAGATATATTTTCTGGGTTACACCTACATATTTTGTTTATACAGGAGTTGTTCGGAGGAGCTACAGGACCATAATGATATTTTTGGGTTCAAAAAGGATATATGAATCAATTTGTTCTCTTTATATTTGAATTTCCCAATATAGTTGGACCCTCATTGTGCAAGAAAAAGAAAGGATTATGATGCTAGCATTGATAGTTATAAGTTGAAGAGGCTTATTGGTTATTGATCATGTCATTTCATTGGTTGATGACATGATGATATGGAAGAACTCGCATTCATTTTTATGCCTGGTCCGTCTAATACATTATGTTATTGAAAATATTTAAGAGGAACACAAGTTTACTATTAAAAGGAAATCATTTGGATTCTGAGTAATAAGTGACTCTTATTTTGAAATAAATCTATCAGTTTTTAAGAGCTTTACATTTTATATATACAAGGTCAATCACCCTCATGTTTTCACTTTACCTAGTTATTCCTTTATTCCCAAATTCATTTATCACTTTCAGAAATCATTTATTCTCCCCCTATATTATATATAAAGTCTTAAAGTTCCTCTGTTAGATAGATATTAAAAGTAAAGGATGCTTTGATGGTTGAAATAAGATGAAAGTGTAATCAAGATGATGTTGTGACATGGTTGAAAGTTCAATTTTGATTAGGGCCAATTCCCCTCATATTTTCACTTTCCATAGTTATTCCTAGCTCCCATTTCACTTTCATTTTAATTTTCATTTCTTCCCCTAATGCATTCTCCATGAATAAAATCAACAATGATCGGTATTTGGTGAGGCAAGGACAAAAATATTGTTGAAAGATAATTGGTTTTCACTGGTATTTATGTTAATTATTTTTTAACATGTATCATTATACTTCCCTTTCACTATTACATTTTTCTCTCATTACAAATCCCCTCATCTTCGCAAATTCATTTTCACTCCCATGTTCTTAAATAATGTTGGTTGTGTAAATGAAAGAAATGATTGAAGGACATAGTTGATATTATGGATGATTTTTATGTATAACCATGTATACCTACATGTTTTTTTTTTTTTTCATAGAGCTATACTAAATTATGTTAGTGTTTGATGACTATTAGTTATTGTGCACATACTCTAAATCTTCTTTACAATTATAGATGAGTTTGTTCAACAGAAATAGTGGTGGCAGAGGAAATAGAGGAAGAGGAAGGAGACCTAATGAGTTTTACGGTAATAAAAGAATTAATTTCTCTATTCATTTCAACGTTGATTCAAAATAATTTGATCAGCTACTACAAACCATTTTTCTTAACCTAGGAGGGAGAGGATCTCTCCAACCCAATCCTCCACCCGAGAGACCTTTCCACCAACCTCATAATAGCCTTTCTAGTATCCATGTTTGACCTAATGTCTCTCTACAACATGAAATCCTAGAGAATGATGGTTGGGAGGATACTGTTAACCCACCTCATAACCAAGTTCAGCGATGGCCAATAGTTTCACTACCCTTACCTCCACGCCTTCCACCTAAAAGGTTTGCACTTCCTATCACTTCATAGGATTCTCATGCCCATTCCACTCAACATCCATAAAATAATATCAAATATCTAGCCCATTAACCTGAGCCTAGTAAAGGTGAATTACCTACTCAATATACCAATCCCGATCAATCAATGACCTCTTCACAATATGTTACTTCTCATGGCCAATTCATGAAAATAGAAAGAAAGAATAAATATTTTGAGGACATGCATCATGAGGCTTCAAAAACAAGGATTGAGGCACCAACAAATGAAGAAATAGAAGTCATGTAGGCAGCTAAATCACAGGGATGTGAAAAGAGGCAAACTGCCTCACATAAAAAATATGATTTCTAGTTTATTTTACAATGATGTTTTATGATTTCATTGTTGGGACATATGAGATTACTTGTATATAGTGGTAGATTTTTTCCCAATTTCATTATTCTCATTTTGGACATGGTTATGATTATTTTCAACAAATGATATGATTTTTGGACATATTTATAATAGCAGTATAATATATTTATTTTTTATAAATATATTACTATTTGGAGGTACAAATATGTCTACAATATTTTTGTGGGTTGATTTGAATATGGGTGATGTTGGTATTTAAAAGTATTTTTGGAAGAATTAAATTATCTCTATGTTTTAGTAGGGACAAGGAGAAAATTATTTGAAAAGTAAAAAATGAAAAACTAGGGGTCCCCAACTATGAGCTAATATTTATTTATCCTTATCCTTATCCTTATTATCATTATTTTATAAAGTTGTCCCTATTAACTAAAATTAGTTAATCACATAACAAAAAGAAGTTGAACTTCTCAAACTACTTTGAGAAGAATAAAGGAAGAGTTCAAGGGACAAGAAAAATGAGAGTGATAGAGAGAGAAAAATTCTTATAAGGATCCTTTTGAAGGTGTCAACAAAGAGAGTTAAGAAGCATTGATTTTTTGATATACTTATGTTGTGTTGGCACAAAAACCTTCGAATTTTCATGTCTTAGCCTCTATCTAAGACAAGAAATTGACCCCCCTTCAATTCTTCCAACCAAAACCCTCGCACTCTCCCTCGTGAAAATAGCTACGCAAAATTTATCCTCACCCTACCTTGCTTTACCACTTCGAGTTCATCATCAGATAACTTATACCCGACGATATGCACTTGGATGAGTCCCCTCTTCCTGCACTGATATATAGTGTACCGACACGTGCATACTTCTTCCACCTTTGCATTGACATGAAATTGATTTTATTGAAAGAACATCATCCACCTCCTTTTGAACTTGGATAACATGCTATCCCATTTTCACCAAACTTCACTTACACACATCTTCATCATCAACAAAGATTGCATGATGAATACTTATCACTGGAATTGGTCACATGAATATCTTCCCTACGTGCACACCTTTCACCATATGACCCCCTTCCATTCATGTCATTTCATCACATTTCAACAGAATCCTTATTTTTCCCTCCATTGAACTGCATATAAACAAAGTTCACATCTTCTTCCTGACACACTACTCGTTGACAAGTTTCCCTCTCTTTTCGCAAATGCATCAGTAGAGCAATGTCGTCCCCTCATCATAATTGATAACATAGAAGACAATCTTCTCCCTCTCACCAACACTTAATAGGTCAATGTATCCCACTTTCACCTTGAGGATTATCTCGTCCCCCTCCTAGCTCATATCCCTTCTTGTTTCGTTCATCAGTCAATATCCTTACATTTCCAATGGCTAAACTCTCCATTCCTATATATACATTTGGTAAATAATTTCCCGTCTCACCTGATTCGCTTTAGATCACAGTCATAATCAAGTTTTAGTGTTCCCACTGGTTTTTTGTTACTATCTTATTTTTTTTTGTGTTTCTTGATGTTACAACTAAATGCTCATTCTGGAAGTCTCTCCTACCATCATATAGTTTAATCATAACACATACAGGTCTTGTGTTGGTTTTTAAATGCACTTTGGGAGAAATTTGGTCGTTTCAGCTCCTAGACAGTGCTAAGAGCATTGGACATCAGTTGAAATTTTTGGTCGATTTATAACTTTGTGATATTAATGCATAATCTAAATATCAATGGTTGGATCATGAGCATGTGCATCACACATGAACCAATTATTGACGAAATTAAATTTGGGTGAAGAAACAAATAACGTGGGACCCAAACTTTCATTAAAAAATGCATTTGGGCACAACTTTTCTTCATCCATCAAAGTGAATTGTTCATCCCTCAAACAAGCCAATTGTATTATTTTTTCTATTTTGATTCCAATGCAACTGATGGAATCAAAATCTGGGTTTCGAAAGTGCCAAAACGATGCCTAGGATTTCATGCCAAGTAGGCCTCGATATTTGTGGCCATCATTAGAGATGGGTCCACTCAAATGATGGAACAACTTGTTCAGTTATCTTCATATAAGTGTTTCTCTATGTTCTCTGCATTGCAAAAAATGACACTTCAATTGGGAATTGTATGAGGAAGTTATGGGCTTTCGAACTCAAGCTCCCACTATCTCTTGCTAGTTCCATGCTTAGAATTTTTTCAAATTTTGCTTTCCCTAGAATGTGAAGTTCCCTTTGAATCCTCTGAAGTGATTTAGAATATTTCCGTTCAATTCCTCTGGTACATATCAGAGGATTTAGAACAAAATCCTCCAATACATATCAGAGGAGTTAGTTCAAAACACTATGATACAAGTCAGAGGAGTTACTATTAACTGATCCCATGGAAATTCAGAGGATTAGTACTAAATCCTTTGAACAGGTCGTAGGATTTAGTACTAACTCCTCTAAAACTAAAAAAACTACCTCTCATAAATCGACCATAACTTTTGACCTGGGTGTCCGTTTTGCACGTTATTTATACCATTGGAAAGATTTTTCCAAGCTCTCAAAATTTCTAGTTAAATAATTTGATAAATTCGTAATGAATGGTATATTTATTACAGGTATAAGGAGTTAGTACTAAATCCTCCAAACAAATCATAGGATTTAGTACTAACTCCTCCGAAACTAAAAAAAAATCCTCTCGTAAAGAGACTATAAAGTTTGACGCAAGTGTCAGTTTTGTGCATTATTTATACCGTTGGAAAGGCCTTTCTAATCTCTACAATGTTCTAGTTATAGTATTTGAGAAATTCCTAATGCATGGTATACCTAGTTTTAGATGAATATATAGTACATTGTTGGCAGCCCCAAAAAAACACAACACCTCAATCATGAGAGGACGAACCAAGGATTGAATACATGGAAGCTTAATGGACATTCCAATTATTTTATTTCCCATTCACATGCATTATAATGATTATTATTTATTTTTTATTTGGATTTACTCTCAGCTACTGTATGTTGAGCGGTGTTAGGTATCGATGCCCAGAGGGAGACACACTCTTTTAATGTGATCCACAACCAAATAAAATAAAATAGAAAAATGATGTCTATTCTTCTAGAAATGGGAAGAAGTGAGGGGAAACAAGGTCGAACTACTGAAGAAGGAGTCTCAACCCTACGAATATCAATTCACTAATTCCCAAGCCAATCATTACGATAAACAAGGTGCGCTATGGCCAAAATCCATGACTATCCACCAGCGCTAGAAGACAAACTCGAAATGTAACTGTTGTCCTTGTTACGCATCATCACAAAGAGGATGAGGAAGAATGTTGGAATACGAAAGGCCATGGAGGGAGATGAAAAGACAAAAGTCTTATTGAACCTCAATAAATACTAGAATTGACCCAAAGAAATAGATTTTGGCTCTTCAAACATTGTACATTTCTAAACTACTTTGGGAATACAGTGTCAACTAAAATTGGAGAGTTTTCCTTAGAGTTTTCATGTACTATTGATGAAAGTGTTAATATAGATAAGACCTCTGGGAAAAAATTTCATAGAGAGAATGACTCACATGTGTCATCATTTTGTTGCGAACTATTTCAAGAAAAATGCTTGTTGTTCACATGGGTTGTAAGAGCATGTTTGTTTATGGACTATTCCTATGCAATATATGTCTTCTTGTGGTTTTGTTACTCTTTCTTATATTACATGTCCTGAGTGAATGAGATGCCGATGTATGTGATATAGTGACTTAGACTATTTTGGTTATATATTCATGTGCATGTGTTATCTGACTTTCTTTCTTCATTTCATATATCTGGATGAAGGTATTGGTAGAGTTAGTTTCATGTCATAGCTCATTCACTTACGTTAATTCAATCCTAGCTAGGATAGGGTAGAATATAAGTAGATTAGATATGCATGTAGATATTCTTCATATACATCTTCCACTTGCATAATTACCATCACTCACCCTCATCGGTGAACTAGGCCACAACTGGTAAAACTAACTGACAATGGCTGCCAGGCCAGAATCCAGATGGGTTCCCTATTACAGACGATGAGAGGTCTAATTGGGAATTCTTACTGGGGATAACCCCTTACTGTTCTTGGGATAATTTAGACCTGTCAACAACTTTACAAGAGTCAAGGAAATGACATTTGTGCCTCTCATTTAGCTTTCTTCCATTCTTGGTTTCACTTAATGATACTAGTGGTCATTGTATGATCCAAAATACCATGTTTAATTGCTAAGTTTCATTCCAGTCCTTACCCTTGGGGTATGAAGAACGTTGTTGTTTTTATTTC
This sequence comes from Picea glauca, assembly GCA_000966675.3. NCBI lineage: Eukaryota > Viridiplantae > Streptophyta > Pinopsida > Pinales > Pinaceae > Picea > Picea glauca. The sequence continues at coordinate 1,739,008 of JZKD02S1677473.1, forward strand.
AGATTTGGATAAATAAAATATTTTGATGGTTCTAAGTGTCATTTGAGTTTTCTATATTTCCAGTATCGTATCTTTAATTTTAAAATCTTTTTAAATATTTCAAATTAATTTTTTGTTGTATTATTTTCATTTTGACATACTAAATTTATAGAAAAAAAACAAAAACTCCAACGACTATTTCTTGAGAGTTAATTGAAAATTTTACAAAGAGGCTATAAACTCAGGGTCATAATCCTAATTATTTTTCTCTAGCCAAGTAAAATATGAGAATGTTTGTATTAAGATAAAACCATTTTTTTTTCGTCAACATTTATTTGGCAACCATACTGTGGAAATCTTCAATGTTTCTCTGCTATTCTTATTTTTTCCTTTTTATTTTTCTTTTTTACTTTGAATAGAGCATGGGGAAACCCATTGGGCACTTCCCCTCACTTTTAGGATGGTACCTTGGGTAAAATGGATTTTTTAGAAAACCAAGGCATTTTCGATATATTTCTCATTCAAGAGCTCAACATGTCACTTGCAGGAATTTATTGGGTGGAGGGGAAATCACCCTTCAACACAAACCACTCGAGATAAACCCAATTGAAGATATTTGTGTATTACTATTGTAATTACTATAAATTTTTTTGTATTTGACTATCTTTATTTTTCTTATTTATTTTCTATTTTCATGAGTATACCTAGTGTACATCAACCTAACATTGGACAGGGTTTATATGATCAAACCAACATTTCTTTAACCTTATTTAACATGATTTTGGAAATAGCCCGCTCATGTGCTAAACTTAGTCAGTCTTGGAAAGTTATTTCTCAAGATATCATAATTAGGGATCAATGGGAGGCTCAACAAAGGTTGGTTAGAAATTAACCTCCTCATTAAAGGTTTATCTTATGTCCTTCGATTATCATTTTTCTTAAAGAATGATAGGGTTATCTCCAGAAATTAATTGTGTCTCTAAAATAGGAAGAAGGGATGTTGTCTTTGAACAGTTACAAAGAAAACATCAAATATCCTTTTCTGATTCTTCTATCTCATCAATATCATTCTTTCCTATCACCTTCAATAAGACACCTTCTAGTTCTTCTTCTGGAATAGGTCAATCTTGTTCTTCACAATCATCTGGATCTTCTTTGGTTGGAAGTATATTTAGTCATCAAATTCCAATCCAATCTACCACTAACCCTGCCAAGGTAATTAAGAAGTTTGGTTTATTCAAGTTCAAGGAAGATTCCACAACTACACCATGGCATGTCTCCTCCCCTATAGATCTTGATCCATTTTCTAATCCCGTACCCAAATTCAAATATCAGTTGTCGAAATTTCCAAGAAATGGCACTATTTCTACCAAAGAACATCTTAGTGCATTTTAAAATGCATGTCACAATATAGGAGAAAATCATAATGATACATGTATGTGAGTATTCGTTAATTATATTGAAGGGAAACATGTTGTTTATTTTTTCCAATTGCCTCCTAAGGTCTTTTCAAGTTGGGAGGAATTAGTTTACTGGTTTAAATCAATATATGGGCAACCCAAGAATCCAACATATTTATTAAAATATTATAATAATATTGTGTTTACAAATGGTGAAACTATTAAATATTTCAATCTTAGATTCACCAAATTGTACAACGAGATACCATAACTCATTTTTCCTCATAATCAAGATGCTTTTATTCGGTATTATAATGCCTTAACCTATTCTTATTGTCATAGGTTAGAAGAGAAAAATGTGACAAGCTTAGGTTCTCCACTCTATATTTTTTTTATAATATGATGATCAAATGTAAAGAAAATGTATTCCTAAGGAAGATTTTGTTAAGCAAACCAAAATGTCAATTGTATAGCAGCTAGTTTAGGATACGAGCAATCTGATGATTTCTTTTGAAAGAAAAGAGATCACTAATAATTATGTGCATGTTGAATCCTCTTATCAATTTGTTTTCAGAAATATTCCTATTATTTATTTACCTTATAATAAACCAAGGGTTGTTCTCTCAAGGGCTTGGTGTAACTTTTGCAATGACAATGATGAAGAGGGAACTTGTGAAGTAAAAAAAAAGGCACAGGAAAGAATCTTTAGTAAAATAAGTTAAACAACTGTCATTGCCTTAGATTTCATTCCCGAAGAATATGTAATGGTAGTAAATACTCAGAGTAAATCTTGTACTGACAAAGGAAAGGGTGGAAATCCAATAACTACCTTTTCCCCTAGCACTTCCTCTACTTCAAGTACAAATCCTCAGGTTTACAGAATAGCACAATGTCAAGGAACCTAAACCTCTTTACCGTAATATAAGTAAAATATATTTAAACAACTAACTAATATCAAATCATAAGTAACTTTTTTGGACATGGTTGTTGTACCCGAGCAACAACAACATCCTAAAAACTGTATGGAAGGTAAAAATTCCTTAGTAGTCAATTTAACCAAAAACCTTGATGAAGAAGATATACATGTAAATAGATTAGGAGCAAATAATTTCAATAATTTTGTAAAAAACCCACCATTTCATATTTTTGTAAATATTTTTGATAGAATAGCTCATTGTTTCCTAATAGATGGCAGGTCTGGACCTAGTGTAATTTCCAAGATTATTATGGAAGAACTTGCCCTCTCTTGTACGAATGATAATACGAGAAGCATGTTATTCTATAATAATCAACAACAATATATGATAGGTGAGATTAAAGTTGTAACTTTAGTCCTTTGCACTCATCCAAAATTCTAGACCACTTTAAATATACAAGTCATTAATATGCCAGTTACCAATTATTCAATCATTTTGGGTAGAGACTGGGAGGGTTTAACATGTAGTTTCTAATCTTTAGATGGTTCTCTCTTGTCTAGTCCGAGAAATGGAAAAAATATAATTGTGTTAAGGGAAGGATGAATCTCACAATACATAAAAAGGTTCCTCGATCAAATGTAAACTTTATTGAGGAAGATATGGGTGTTTATTCAATTTTTAATGATGAATATGCCATTTCTCATGAAGAACCTTGTTGTGTCCATTTCATCACCTGGGTAAGGAAAACAAGGGCACTTACAAGTCTAGTTGGGCCTGCTAGACAAGACAGAGGTTAGTGTATGAATTAAAAAATCCAAGACATGAAATAAACAAACAACTAAGCTAGAAACAACTAAGGAAATAACTAAGGAAATAAAACTAAAATGCATAAGAAACTTTGAACCAAAGTCAATCAACCAAGTGACCAATGATTATGCCACCAATGGATAACTATATTAGTTGGAAAACATCGTAGAGAAAGGAGGACTTATGGATCCCATCTTCCTCCTTGAGAGGTATCTTGAGTCCCCTATTTGAGAGATTTTATTACAATGATAAAATAGAAATAAAATGGTGAAGCAATCTAAGCCTATTCCCTCAAGAGGTGAGGTGAATAGCTTATTGAGATGTTGCTAGAATTCTCCAAGAAGAAATGAGGTTTATTGAGGGAGGATAGAGACAGCATAACAATACTATGAGATTCTTAAATTCTTAGTGCATCGATGGACTCCATTTATAACATGTCTTTGAGGAAATATCCAACTGGTTCTTAGTGTAGACAAGGGGTCCTTTAGAGAACCCTTGGGTCTTTGACCAGCCCCCCATTTGTATTCAGCTCAGATTTGAGGGTCAAATCAAGTTGGGAGTTAGTTCAGAAGTGTGTGAGGGGACGACAAGAACCATAAATGCACCATTCATAGTAGTGCACATATTTTCTCATACACAGTCGCACATATGGTGCATTATGTGCTCTACGGGATTATTTGGCCCGCGCACTGTGCACGCGCTTCCTTTAGTGTTTCTGCGCATGTCAATTTTTTTCCAGTTGTATAGTTTTTGCCCCTTGGAAATGCATTTTTGGTGTTGTAGGTGAAATAATAGGTGTTTGTAGATGATGTATTGCTGTAACCATTTGCGTGTGATGTTGCGAACGAAATTTTAGTGATAACAGATGCCCCTTGATGTGTGAGGTTAGGAGCATACATATAACCAAAATACATCAATGTTTCTTCTACTGAGAGTACCATTGTAATGAAGAGTGTTGATAATAACTGCAAGAGTGATCCTATCGGAGGGATATGGGAAACTGTGGGACCCAAACCTTTCTCTAGGTAGAGAAATAAAATCTGTATACAAACGAGGCGGGCATGCCCCATGCTCGTGTCATGTAACTAAAAAATGTACAACAGTAACTGAAGTTGTATGGTGATGGAGATAACTACAACACCCTTTGAGGTAGCTTGATAATGGAAGATGGCAATTTTGATGGTGAACATACTTTGAAAAGAGGTAAGGACGCCTGTACGAAGTCTCGATGAATCGGAGGCATTGATGGCCTAATAAATTCAGAGGTCTTTGTCTAGTATAAAAACAACTGCAATAGTCGCATAGTAAGACCCATTGTAACATGAGATTGCATTGAAGTCGAATGTTATGTGGGTCAATGACAACAAAGATAAATGATGATTCTCTATGTTTCGTCTAAGACTCCTCATTGTAAAGGTAATGAGAGTCAATATATTGTCTCCCTTCTAGAAACTGTGTTGATTTCGATGTTAAGAACCAAACATCAATATAGCATAGAAAAACCTTAGGAAAAGTACTCAACGCCTTGAAAAAGAGATAATTTCAGATAATAAGCCTCTTCGAGGGGGAAACCTCCTTTT
>JZKD02S1677473.1:1748429-1773666 GCA_000966675.3 Picea glauca
TGTCTCCTTGGTATATATAGGAGACTAGGAGGTATAATTACAACTAATGGCCTAAAGCTAACATAAATAAAATAACATTACTAATCTAATATGCCCCAATTAAGGGTTAATGAGCAAGCTGACATAAATAAAATAACATTACTAATCTAATATGCCCCAATTAAGGATTAATGAGCCAATATTAGGGCTTTAATAATCGACAGAAAGAGAGACGTGACTCCAAGAAGCAAAAGGGATTCATGAAATCCATTGGATAAGATCAAGAACTGATAAGGAACATGAACGAAGGAAAGAGGCGGTGAGACTCAAGACTTCCCTTGGTTAGGGATATATGTGAAGGTTTATTGGCAACAACCATTAAACTGGATCTAGCGTCAGGGGGACGACTAGACATGGGGTGAAATTATGCTATAGGCGTGACAAAGTAGACAAACTCATAGACCAGGGGTACATGGATGGTGGGATACTCAGGGTTTATGGACGATTCCAACATGAGTAGAGGATATTGAATGCCCCAACCAAGGGCAACATGGGTTTCTTTTCCAGAAAAAAGAAGGTTGTCAAGGGTGACAACAAAAAGCTAAGTAAATGTTGGAAACAAAGGATTTTTACAATTACCAAATAAATAAAGAATAATTTTGGATGAGTACACAAATATAGAAATGGGTGCCCCAGTGCAATACGGCTTGGCCTATGAGGGAAAAAGTTGCGTGGAGAACTACTGGAGGGTGGGGGCCCCATGGGTGGGTTTCTGTATGAGGTAAATGAATGGAGGGAAATTTGCAGATGGGAAAACTGATTGTGGAGGAAATGGAGGGTTTAATGATACTACGGAGGCACAGTCAAAATAGAACTGTGATGAGATAACCTGGGAGTCCAATGGGAAATCTAGAAAAATGAGGAGAAGGAGTATGTGGTTTATTCTAGGAAATGAATAAGACTATCATGACTCCCATCCCTAGGGTGTGAAAGAAGAATGAGTGGCAAAGTATCGAGGGGGACTATGAATGGGAAAACTCATGCGGAGGAGAGTGCTACCGGGTAAAAGTACCAAAATGAAGTGGAGGTGACAGTACTGAAAATCTAGATGTGAGGATCCTATAGGCAAATGTCGGAGGGTGTGACTAGGAGATGTAATTGATATTCAAAGGGAATGATTACATGTCAGTGTCGATCATATACCTGAAGGGGTTGCACTGGTTTGTGATGACCAAGTACTTGCACACATTAAAACTGAATACCTGAAGTGAACAATATCTTAAGACAAAGAACGTATAACAATTATTTGATAATTTTGAACATGAGAAGGCGTACCTGGACGTGATGTGAGAAAAATACTCCCTCGGGGAAAAGTAAAAATGATAACCTAGGGAACATGACTGTGTAAATGGCCAAAAATGGTTTGGAAAATGGAGCTTATGGGCTCCTGTACCAAAAAATGAAAGTGGGGAAAACGGCTTAGATATGGACAGTGGGCCCATAATGCCATCCCAGTTGCACCGACACTATGGGTGATTGGGGCGGTAGTTTGGTGGGAGGACATGGAACTCCCCTTTGCTCGAGGACTAATGAAGAAATATAATGAATTACACTCATGAGATAATTGGTATGGAGTGTTGGAGGAGGCTCAGGCAGATATGTGTGGAGTTCCATGACTAATGTGTGGTGAACGTATGGGATAGATGGGAAATGATGAGTGTAATGCCCATATTATGCGCATATGGAACATGAGAAATTGGTTCATATCTTTTTTTTGTGTGTGGTTGATGACTCTATAGTAGCGGGGGATGTACTTGGAGGAGTGGAAAGAAAAAGGGGTGCTTGAGGAAGCTAGATAAAATTGTGTAGCTTGGGAAGAGAGGGACATTTGTGAGTGGGGTGTCATTGTCTTTCACATAAGGTGCAAGTAATTTGAACTCATGGAGGTAGTGGAGCTTTGGGCTCATTCTTCCTTCATCTACCCATGGTAGTGGTGGTATTTTTTCCCGTTGGAAATGGTAATGGTGCGAAAGGATCCTGTAACAAGATCTGCATCAATAATCCCTCTATTTGAGGAGGGAGAGATGGTGGATGGAGATACCATACAAGGATGGCAAGGACCATGTTGGGAAGGCTGAGGGTAGCAACTACCTGGAATGCTTCGACTCCAGGTGGGGGGTAAAAAAATGGAATGTGGGTAATGGCCTAGGGGACTATCTCCCAAATAGGGATTTTCCCTTAGAGAGGGGGGATCTGTGACAAGTGGTGCGGTGGCGCTCTCAGGGAACTCCTGAGGTAGTATTTATTCAACTGGTGGAACTTTGATATGGGGAGGGTACTCAGTGATAGGATTCTTGTCTCTGATGTTTGTTCCTTTAGAGGAAGCTACACACACTTGTGCTAAAAAATATGGTTTTAGGAATGGTAGCGCTCCCTGATAAGTTCCCAACATGGATGGGTCTTGGAATAATCCAGGGCCAATGTTGAACACTGGAAAAACATCCGCTCTAGCATGGATAAGGGGGAGGATGTTATCGATGTTTGTGGAATGGTTAGGATTGTAATGTGTAAGTTTTCCAATGGTGACGATCTACCCATTATAGAGGAACATCATCATACCAAACACAGAAGAGGCGACCACATTCATAGCATACATGTAGTTGTGTCTGAACAAGATATTGTAATCAAGTTGGGCGTCGATAAATTCAATGTCAATGAGGATGGTTTTTCCCCCAAGTTCTATGGGGACATTTTTACAAAGCCCTGTAGAGGATGTTGGTCTACCGTCATAAGCTCGAAGGGTGATGGCAGAGGGTACTAGCTCAGGGGAGCCAATTTTCTGCCATGCGTGTTTCGACATGATGCATGTGGATGCACCTTCATCGATGATACACCAATAAATTGTGGTGTTTGAGATCTTAACTAGTATCTGGAAGGCTACTTGGGTAGGAATATGTGGTTCTCCGCTATCTGAATCAAATGTGATCAACTACGTGTTAGCTGGGTCGACTTCCCCCAAGGTAGAAAGCAAGGATTTTTGCTGTGATGGATAGGTTTGCAATCATTTTACCCATAATTAGTAAACTCATAAATTATTATTGCAACTAATTTATTTTTAATTATTTTCTTATTGCAACAACTTTACCCATAATTAACTTCTAGTTTCTACCAATTTGACTGGCCAACTACTCGATGACTTTCTAAGTGTTGGAGAAATTACTCTTTTCGACACACTAGTTTAGTGGGAGTTAGCTGACTAGTTCTATTTTAGACGTTTTATTTTAGACCATCACTATTATGCATGCATGAATTCCTAAGGAAAGCTATCTGTTTGATTGATTTTCTTAATTATGGAATGTTCTTCCCTATATATGAGTGTATTCCACTCATCCATTATATCATATTGATCATTTTGATCATCATCTATGTATCAATTATCAACTCATTGGAGTAGTGAGAATATATTTTCTCATTTTTCCATATTGAATCTCTCTTCCTTTCTTCATAAGATTTGTTTGTACTAGCTTTAGCTAGATCTCCTGTATAGGTTTCAATGAAACATTGACATAGTATCAGAGCTATGCTGCTTGGAGAAAGGAAAACAAGCCAGAGAATAAGGAAATCAGAGTTCGGCAAGAAAATCCACGTAACAGACACGATCGCACCCTCTCCCTATTGAAAGGAGTAATCGTTTCACCCAAACTTACGGATTTTTAAAATTTTGGGTTGGTCGCACCTTAGAAACTGGAAAAGGGAAACTAGGTCGCTTCCAATACACTGGAAAAGGGCGACCAACTAAAGACTGGTCACTCGGTCTCTTAAGGGAAGGTGTGACCACCTCTAAAAAGACCTTTCTTGTTGCAGTTATATCTCCCAAAATATTAACTTTTTGAGGAAATGGCTTGCAAGAGAAGTAATAGACCCATTATGCAATTGGGGTTTCAAATGTTTGGTGATACTACTCAATGTTTTCTCAGAAAGGAAGATCGAATATTGCCTCCTGAAATTGATACCAAATTTCCACTTAAGGTGCCTTTTTTGCAGTGATTTCTCAGTTTTTTTTAAGGGTTCTTAGAAATAGAGGGAGAGATGGATACGAAAACTATTATATAGTAAAAATTGGTGGTAATCCTCACACCATACAATTATTTTGATTGGAATTCTAAGGAAACATTTTGACTTAGAAGGAAAGGACTATACAACTTAACGATGGGGACAGAAACAAAACCTACATTGCAATTGAGAATATGAGATGGGTGAACCGAAAGGATGAAGATACATGCCTTATTCTTGAATTGATTTCAACTGACATATGGTTTCATTTTTTCACATGAAAGACTTCAAAGGAGATCTGGACCTCCTTGGACAGTTTGTTTGGAAAGAAAAATCATATGAGAGGTCATATGCTTGAGGTAGAGTTTAGTAATTTGGATCCTAAAAGTTTTGATAATATACAAAATTTATTTACTAAGTTTAAATATTTGATATTGAGAATAGAATATTGTTGTATTGATAAGTCTAAAAAAGTGGACCAACTTATTCTAAAAATCGTGACCAAGATAGGACCATAATATGCTATATGTGTTTCCACTTTCCATTCCGACAACTATCTTATGGGAAAAAATTAGAAGATGCATACCATGGATCAATTCATTGATTCTCTCAAACATGAGAAGACAAAAATCATTCATATGGGCCTAATCAAGGATCCCAAAGCACATGCACTCACCATGCATGATGGAAAAGGATCATCCAAACAGAACGGGAAGGAGAAAGATAACACGAAAGATGGATATTCCAAACCCTTCAACGGTTCTTTAGGTTCCAAAGACTCTTCAAATTATAAGAAGAAGAAGAAGGGAAAGCAGTGCACTTACTGCAATAAACCGAATCATGAAGAATCCACAGGAATGAAGAAACAAATTGATCTGATGGCATAGGAAGTTCAACATAACAACCTAGGAAACTTCATTCCAGAGGGAGTCAAGAAGAAGAAGGAAGAAGATCATGCTCCTATGAAAGGTAATAATCATTCTCTTGTTTTAATTAATTCCTCATATAATTCATGGATTATATATTCTATCACATCGGATCATATGAGAGTGAAAAGGGAAGTTTTTACTTCTTTGAGTCCATGCTCAATACCCCGTATTCTCATGGGGGATGATACTCCAATAGCAGTAGTAGGAGAGGGAAGAGTGGAACTCCATAATGGTAGTTTTGAGAATGATTTACATGTTCCAAATCTTTTTATGAATCTTCTCTCAGTTTATTAGATCACTCAGAAAGGTAAAATGTTGAATTTACATCAGATTCAGTTTCAGTAACTGACATGCATGAAAATTCCATCATTACAATTGGTGAGGCGGATCAAAAGTCAAGGTTGTATAAATCCACTAAGTTTTCTGATGATGACTCCTCTTTTATAGTTACACATAAGGAGAGTACTTTGCATGCACCTCTAGTTCAACATGCATATACTCTTGTCCTTCCATCGATTCTAGACATCATAGATGATGATTCCATACACTCAGATTCAAACTCAAATTCAGACTCATATTCATAGGATTATGAACATGGAGTTGAGCAGGTAGTACAACAAGATGAGGAGCCAGTGCCGAATATTTCGAATATGCCCAAGTGGGAACAATCCACACTTTAGGAAATAAGAAACTTTGTAATGAATCCATTGGATTTGAGGAGGACTCAATCTCAACATGAGGATCCATCTCATGTACTTTCAACTTCTAAACCTTTGATTCCCATGCATTGCTATGTGGTTCAATATTCTAATCCATATCTCTACAGTGAGGCTCTGGGAAATCCATTATGGAAAGAAACCATGTAGAAGGAGTATTAATCACTCCTAAAGAATCAGACTTGGCATATGGTTCCACTTCCACCAGAAAGGAATATTTTCAGGTGCAGATGGGTCCACATGATCAAGAGGTACAAGGCCCAACATGTTTCCAAAGGACTTCATCGGATCCATAAATATTTCTACATCTTCATGAATACTTTTAGTGAGAAAAAGTTTCATACTTCACGGGACCATATTGTAGTGAAGAACACAGTTTCCTAACAAATACATTTTCTTCTTTTGATGCATTGTCTTTTGAAGGGGGGTTTTGTTCCCACATGGTTTTCCCTCTTTCCTCATTTTTATTCAGTGTTGATTACTTGCATTGTACATGAGTACCTAATATGTCCTAGTAGATGGGAATCATTTTTTACTCCATAGTGATGTTCAGTGGGGGTGTTGGAGAAATTACTATTTTCGACTCACTAGTTCAGTGGGAGTTAATTGACTAGTTCTATTTTACACTTTTTATTTTAGTCAGTCACTATTATGCATGTATGCATTCCTAAGGAAAGTTAACTGCTTGATTTTTTTTCTTAATTATGGAATTTTCTTCCCTATATATTAGTGTAATATATTCCACTCATTCATTGTATCATATTGATCATCATCTATGTATCAATCATCAGCTCATTAGAGTAGTGTGAATATATTTTCTCATTTTTTTATATTGAATCTCTCTTCCTTTCTTGATAATATTTGTTTGTAGTTGTTTTAGCTAGATCTCTTGTGCGTGTTTCAATGAAACATTGACACTGGGAGATTCAAGAATAATTGACTTATTTTTGACCTTTTATGGGTTTCTAGAACATTCTTGAGGGTCCTCCAACTTCACAAATCCATATTTCCTCAATCGTGAGGAACCACATGACGTACCAATATCACCATAAATGGTAGAACATGTATTATCCATCTATGATAGTATTCCATATAATTACACTGTCCTTATTTTCCATATTCCTTGATCAACTTTGGGTCCCATGACCACACCTCAATTAACTCACAATTAATATCGATCATACAAATGTCAATCAACTATCCAACAATCTCATCCATACTCTTGACCTCTTCAAGGGTTGAAATCAATCTCCAATGGTTAACATCAATATCTAAGGGTTGACAACAATCTCTAGGGGTTGAAATAAATGAAAACCAACTATCCAAACCAATTTTCCAACAATCTACCCATTTGGTATTGATGGAAACACCAACATTGATGGGAACACTCATACTCTAATGCTCATTCTCCTCCTGTGACCATTGCTCCTCATCAATGTTTTTCTCTCTCCCCCTTTGACATCAATGGAAAATGATATCTTTCCTTGGGGAGGCTCCCCCTATATTCATGCATTTATTTTTCTCTTCACATGTTTCCAAGTTCCTATTCTCGCTAGAAAAGAGTGACTCCCTTTGGGTCTTCTCCCCCTGTCTTCATGCATTTTCTCTTTCTCTCTGTTTCCATGCCTTTTTTCTTTTCTCTCCTTATTTGAAAAAAACTAACTCCCCCTGTCGATATGTCTCTCCCTTTCTGCATGCCACTAATCTTCCATTCTGGATCTCTTTCTCCGATGGTTCTCTTCCCTTGAATTCTCTATAGGATATCATGTTTATCAATGTAGGAATTCTAGTACAAGTTTCCTTTCCTCTTTTCCAGTGCTACTAATTTTGCATTGGTGCTTCCTCTTGTAATTCTTTGACATATATAAAAATAATTCAAATTTTGATTTCTTCACTTACTTGTCATGTTTACTTGACCATACTATTCAACAATGTCCCTCTGATGATATAGATTCCACTGGCGATTTCTCTTCACCTTTTATTATATGTCTTTCACTACTTTCCTTTCTATGAGAAACTGATTCCACTTAATCCAATCGTAAATATATTGCTATACATAGTCTCTGACTTGTGACTTATGTACGTTCTAAACATATCACGAATCCATCTCTATCCATATGTCACAAATTATCCATAACTCTGCTATACAACTTTCCACAATAATGACCCATATGTGATTGTACTATACGAATGCAACTGATCATCACATATCAAATTTTTCCATTTCAAATCAAACTCTGCATGTCTAGAACAACTTGTACTGATGATATATCTTATTGAATACAATAATAAACTTATACCTATGAAATTTCCAATTGACACCTATGTGGGAACACTACTTCCATAATCAATCGATCTGTCATTATGTACTTATGATATCTAATTGCTCTGAATTTGTCTCTGCAAATACTTGAAACTTCTCGAAGGATGGTTCTCTTATCTATAGTAGGTATTGCATTGACTCCCCTTGTTTAACGTTCATATTCACTGGGAGTCTCCAAGTAGGGTGGCTTAGAAAAATACTCACTTTGATGCGGAGTAATATTCCTCTTCATCTGTAGAATCATCATCTCTTTAAACTATGAATTCTTTGTTTTTTCCTATGGATTGATCTTGCACTACAATTTATAAAATTACAATCTCTTAAGATTGTTCTTTATTCACTTGATCTTATTTTCTTTTTCGTGCTACTGCAAATCCTGTGATCTCTGGAACTGTTCTTTATCAACATGCTCTTCTTGTTTTTAATTTCTTATGTAAACCTTCATGTATCTGACATATTCCTTTTTCTCTGTAGATTTGTCTTCATCTCGTACTATTTCCAATCTTGAGAATATGACTTATGGGTGTCCTCCATTCATCTGATATTCCTTTACTTGTTCTTGTTTTATTTTCCAAACTTTCTTATATTTGATATCGGTTTTCTCTTTCATAGAAGTATCCATCCTTCTTCTACAATCACAAGTTGTTTGTCCATAGTTATGGAATTTCTAACATTTAATGTCATGTGGGGCACATAATCATTTATTTCTTGAACATTTCTTCCATAAGCCTTGCAATTTTCAACTTTATGTCCAAAGTTAGTACAATAAAAACAATGACCATAAAATAAATTTACATACCTGGGAGTAAATGATCTTCTTTGTGGTGTAGTATTTTTGAATTACTGCCTTGGTTGATCATTCTCTTCTCTTTTGTGGATAATTTCATTATGGTTGAAGCTTATTTGTTTCGTAAATGTGGTAGGTATTTTCGAAGATATATCTCTGTTATACTCATTCTTCTTTGATTCTTACTAACCATGATTCCTTCCTTTGAATACTTTTGCATAACTCTTACTCTTTTCTTCATTCTTCCTTTCTAGCAACCTGGAGGGCTTCTCTTCAACATTCTCTATTGATGAGGTGAATGTTGTGTCTCTTCAATGTTCTTGCTGAGCTTGACGATTTTAACTCTCAATGTGACAACTTCTTATTCAAGCTTCTCAACCTCTTCTTCTCTATTCATCATTTGAGTCTTCATGACTTATTTTTCTCACTTTTCTTCTTCAAGTAGGATCTTGAAGGAGATTATTTATTTTTCAATTATTCTCTCTTATTGACCAAATTCGACTTCAAGTTGATTTAAGTTTTCATTTCTTTCCTCAATATGTTTTTATAAAAATATGCTCTCTCTTATCCGCTTCCTTCCTTTTGGTTCCCAAACATTGCTTCTCTTTCATTGCTTCATTTCTTAGTGTTGTTATTTTGGCTTCCAAAAGCTTCTTTAGTTCCATATGGATTTTGTATGTTTCTTAAATATTTATGGCTTCTTCTAGCTGAGCTTTTAGTTTCATGATGACATGTTGGGATTCTTAGGAACTTTATTGAGAATTATTCTTGACTAATTGTTCCTCAAGAGACATGTTTTTGTTCCTTTCTTTCATCAATTCTTATAAAGTGTGGATTAATTATGTTTGAAAGTCTACTATTCATTTTTCATAATCTTCTTCTTCTGAATCTATCTGACATGATGAGAATCATTCTTATTTTTATGTACTTGTACTATCTTTATCATAATCTGTCTTTGTGATGGGATATTCCTCAAAGTAGATATTATGTAGCTTATCCCAAATTTCTTTAGTTGATGAACATGGTCCCACTTTGTCCTTTGTTGAATCAGGTAATCCTTCTAAGACAAAATCCAATGCTATTTTTTTGTTCATTTTCAATTCCTTAATGGTTGCAGTCTTTGGTTTCTTTGAAGCATTGTATCCTGTAACAACTGATTTCCAAATATCATATCCCTATTCCTTTAAAAATACTTTCGTCCTTCCATTCCACATTTCATAATCTAGACCATTCAGACCATCAAACATTGGTGCTCCATTCACACTACACTCTATGATCTACCTTCTAGTGATTAAACTATTTCTTTGAATGAACCTCACTATGATACCAATTGTTGGAATACTCAGAGGGGGTAGGTGAATTAGTATGAGCACTTTTATTACTTTTAACCACAATCTATATTATTTGAATTTATGAGCAGTTCATCAAAAGAATTGAAAACATCATGAGAAGTATAAATAAACAGTGAACAATAAGAAACCAATACACAATACACTAGTATTTTACACATAAACCTAATGTGGGAGAAAACCACTAAATGATTTTATTACATGTCAAAATAAATACATTCATAGGAATAACCAACATCCTTTTTTTCGATCTACAACTGGAAGGAGGATACAACCCCCTAGTCTTTTAGGCTCCAACCTAAAGGAAGCTACAACTCTCTGAATTCTTTGGCTCCAACCAGAAGGAGTCTACAACCCCTTGAGTTCTTCAGAACCAACTAGAAGGTGGCTACAACCACCTGTCCTTGCCTCATCCTACCACCCTCAAATATAAGTGCCAGAATCACTACTACTTCCACTATCTCAACTTGTCACTGTATCCAACCTATCATTATCACTTTCGCTGTCATTGTCTCATCCAAAAATATAGGTCCTATATGAATCTCATGAAATTCATGCCAAGATCACCAAGAACATATCTGAAACCATATGCCCAACATCACCACTACATTACTCTAGCAAGAATGTACCAAGATCACCACATAACATCACAATATATGTGTGTCAACCAAGTACCAACATGTACCATGAATATGTTAATTAACTGGGTTGACTGTCATTGATGTCAACCCTTGAATCAAGTCCGATACAAATTCAGATAGCCCCAACAATATGATTAAGGGAGTTCAGTTTGATTGATGTATAATGGTATGAAGTTTAATATATTTGATCATAATACTATTCTATATGGATAGTACATGTCATGCCATTTCCGGTGATATGCAGAACATCACATAACTCCTCAAGGCTAGAGAGTTATGGCCTGGTGAAGTGGAGAACCCTCATGAGTTATCTAGAAGGTCAAAGAAGTCAAATTAATTCTAGAAGCTCCTAGAGAACGTTGACTAGTAAAGTGGGTGAAACAAGGAGTTAATCATGGGTATAGTTGTTGCATTAGGAAATAAATTAAATACTACAATGGTTTCAACAAGAATTTATGAATTGACTAATTATAGAACAGTCAGTTGCAACAATAAGTTGTGAGTAAAGAGAAATTATTTAAATAACAAAGTGGTTGCAACAAGAAGTGGTGAGTTTACTATTTATGGATAAGTCAAAGTGGTTGCAAAAGAAATTAATTAAATAACAATTTAGTTGCAACTAGAAGTGAAGAATTTACTATCTGTAGAAAAGTGAGTTAGAAGTGGAAAAGTGGTTAGAAGTGGGTTAGCCCTAAAATGAGGAAAGTTGGTTAAGATGGTTAGAAGGTAACCCCTTGAGGAAGCTACATTGAAGTATAAATAAGAGAGAAAGCATCTCCCATTATCACCTATTGAATATAATTTAATATCTATTTTGTGAAAGGTTATTTAGGTAGGTATTATTGATAGAGAAAAGTGTGGCAGAAAAAGTGCGACAGGAAAAGTGAGGCAGAAAAAGTACGAAAGGAAAATCGTAGAAGGAAAACTGTGATAGAAAAAGTGCGGAAGAAAAAGTAGGACAGAAAAAGCGCGGAAGAAAAATCGTAGAAGAAAAAGTGCGGTAGAAAAATCGCAACTAGAAAAGTGCGGCTAAAAAACCGCGACAGAAAAAGTGTGGCAGAAAAACCGCAGAAAAAAAAAATTGTGTTATAAAAAGTGCGGAAAAAAAAATCACATCAACAGAATTTCCGCAACAAAATTGTGGCAGCGAAATCGCGACAACATAATTTTACAAGAAGAAAAAGGTATAGTTTCCATATGTGTATTATTAAATTTATGAATCTGGTTGAGGGTTTGCCTTCTAAATGTATTGGATGGTCTCTTGGAAGTTTAGGGCTTGTTGTAGAGTTGATTTGAGGAAGATATATTGAATTTAGGAGTCACAAAGTCATGAATATGAGGGTAGAGCTTAAGCCCATATTTTTCTGGAAAGGGATGAAGGCGGACATAGTTAGCTACGTGGAGATATGTATGGAATGTTAGCAAGTGAAGGCTAAACATAAACATCGTACAGGATTACTACAACCACATGTCATTCCAAAATCGAAATGGGAGGTCATTTCGATGCACTTTATTGTTGGATTTTCGTTGACATCAAGGAGGAAGAACTTGATTTTCGTGGTAGTTTACACTCAAACGAAGCATGCACATTTTATTCCTATGCATATGACGTATCAGAAACTAGAAATAGCTAGATTTTTTATTAGCGAGATTGTAATATTTCATGGCATGCCAAAAAGGATCACATCTAATAGAGGATCAGTGTTTACAGGACATTTTTGGACCAGTTTCCAAGAGGCCTTGGGTACACAACTAAACTTTAGTAGAACATATCACCATGAGACCGACGAGAAGACATAAAGAAAGAACCAAATTTTGGAAGATATGTTATGTATGTATGTGATGGACCAAGAGAAGCATTGGGAAGAGTTCTTTCCACTGGTAGAGTTTGCATACAACAACAACTATCAAAGTAACTTTAAGATGACACAGTTTGAGTTTCTTTACGGGTGATCGAGTTAGACACCATTGAGCTGGGATCAACTTGAGGATAGGGTCATGGTAGGACCAGAAGTGATCCAAGAAACAAAAGAACAAATGCAATCAATAAGACAAATAATTAAAGAAGCGCAAGATCAGAAGAAGAGTTATGTCGATGCACATCATATTGACCGCAATTATGAAGTTGGTGATTGATTTTTCCTGGGGTTAAAAATGCACAAGATTTCTAACAAGTTTGGGAAGGGAGATAAAATCTCTCCTAAGTTGTGGGACCTTTTGAAGTTGTGGTAAGGAAAGGACCTGTGGCCTATCGACTAGCATTGCCTGATTATTTGAGGTGTATGCACGATGTCTTTTGTGTATCTGTTTTGAGACATTATGTTAATGATCCTACACATGATTGACATGATTTCCTTGCAAGTGTTAGACGAGGGTGCACTCACAGGAGAACACTCGATTAGGTCAAGGTCCAGTGGGAAAATTGTAGTCCACATTCGACTAACCGGGAGGATGCATATGATATGCGCTAATAGTTTTCATATTTGTTTGATAGATTAGACATATAGATCTTGTCAGCTACTTTATTACTGCATTTTATATACTGTATAACTCTGGGACAAATTTTAAAACAAGAGGTGGTGTATATAACATCACGCTCTTGTGATCACATTTTATCAAATTATTATTTGAGGACACTTGCGTGCGAGTGATCCAGTTATAGTACATGGTTATATATTTCACTTATGGAATTTTATGATGATGTTGATGGTTATGATTTGATTTTATTGATATATGCGTATTGACAGATGCTATTGACCAATTTTCTCTGAGTGTGTAGGACACTTGAAAGATTGTAGATGTCGATGGCATCACTAGACCTCCTTGGAATCTGGATTAAGTCAGGGAGTGGATTGTATTGGTTTGAGCATTTCATTTATGCATATTTGACATATGATCGATTATATTATGATGTTGTATATGGATCGTTGACAGTGTTTTGTTAATGAATGAAGGATGACGAATGCTTACTAATATGACTCACATAAGGAGTAAAGGGGAAATCCACATAGAGTAGATATTGAGAGAGAGTTGTGGAAGAGTCCCTGACACAGCCTACTAGCACCCCCTCCATGGCTCGAATTGTAGGTTAACAATTACTTAGTTCGAGAGTTCCACGATGTCGTGAGGGAAGACTAAGACAGTCACTCATGAAGATTTATAAGGGGCACTAAGTAAGGAAGGGCTCTTATTCCTTAGAATCCCTTAGTCCCTCACAAGGTCACCTAAATGGAGTGTTGACTCCAAGGGTTGGAAAACTACCAAAACCAGTCAAAGGTAAGTGGCACCATTGGAGCACAGAGTGCGTCTTGAAGGGAGTGTCACATATGATATGCGCTAGCCATTTCTGTATTTGTTTGATAGATTAGCCATATAGATCTTGTCAGATACTTTATTACTACATTTTATATACTGTACAAATTTGGGACGAAGTTTAAAACAAGAGGGAGTGTATATAACATCCCTCTCTTGTGATCACATGTTATCGACTTATTCTTTGAGGACACTTGCATGGGAGTGATCCAGTTATAGTACATGGTTATATATTTCACTTATGGATTTTTATGATGATGTTGATGGTTATGATTTGATTTTATTGATATATGTGTATTGACATATGCTATTGATGAGTTTTCCCTGAGTGTGCAAGACACTTGACAGATTGTAGATGTCGATGGCATCACTAGACCTCCTTGGACTCTGGATTGAGTCAGGGAGTGGATTGTATTGGCTTGAGCATTTCATTTATGCATATTTGACATATGATCTATATAAATGTTAATACAATTATGTATTTCCTGGATTCTCCTGATCTAACAATTATATGCCACTATTAAATACATAATCACTTCTACTAATATTGTTACAGAATTTCAAACACGATCGCCAATTGCAATATCAAGAAGAAAGATCAATCGCACATAACATAGATGTTTTATCGGGAAAGCATAAAGCTAAAAAACCCACTATCATATATTATGTATATCATGGATCATGAAACAATCTCATACAAAACTCTAATCCAAGGGATCTCAGTACAATACAATCGTCTCACATTGTCATACAAAAATCAACAAATACATGTGCCAATTCTCTGCATCCAGACACCCTGCCTCCTCTGCACAATCCCTTCAATGGAAAACTTGCAAATGATTTGAATTACTCTTGAGTAGGATGCACATTTCTCATGGGAACATCCACTGTGTGTGTGATTGCATGAGTGCACTTCATTCAAATCATAAATGATAGCCAAACTGTCCCTTTCACCTGTTATCTCAACTGGGTCTCCACTGGATCTTACATGCATGTACTTAACAATGGTAAATATTTAGTTGCATGTGAGATCACTGATTGTGAATTAATTAATAATTAGTTCACTAAACTCTCACTAGTGTAAGTTCAGTTACAACTAGTACAATTGAGCTTAACTCACTTAACTAAGTTAAACTACTTTACAACTCACATAAATACACTTATAGCTCTGTTACAACTTCAAGTCACTTAGTTACAACTAATTCGACTTCCATGTCCCACCAGTCAACCTTTGAACTTCAATTTCCTATAGTTAACTGATTTTCCATTTCAGTTAACTATTTCAAGTAATTATGAGATAATAGATTAATATTTATTGTCCAATTTATTTAAGGGAAATATAAATTAGATACACATTTCTTGTTGACTTTTCAACACTCCCTCTCAACAAGAAAGGGATTATCCTTTACCCCAATCCTGTCTCTATGGTATTCAAATTTTATCTTGGTGAGTGCCTTCGTTAGAATGTTTGCATCCTGATCTTCTATAGGAATGTACTGAAGCAACATGATCTTCCGCTACACACTATCCCTGATATGATGATACTGAATATCTATATGCTTAGATCTATCATGAAACACATGATTAATCAAGATTTTAATGCAACTCTAATTATCACAATGAATCATTGTCATATCTAAATGACAACCAAGAAAACCAACCAAGATATTTCTCATCCAGATAGACTCACATGAATCACTCGTTGCCATGTATTCCACTTCCAAGAAACAACTGTAGATCTGATACTAAAGATCCCCCCTGATGTGCTCTTTCTGTCCGTTGGGTTGCCCACCCAATATGCATCTGTGAAGCCATGCAACTTCACCTCATCCATATGTTTGTACCATAATCCATACTTATATGTTCCCCTAAGGTATCTCAGGACATGCTTACCCGCCTTCCAAAAGAGCTTGGTAGGCTTAACCATCACTTGACTCAGTTGGTTAACAACATAGAAAATGTCTGGTTTTGTGTTCACTAGATACATTAGCGAACCCACTAATTGTAGATAGACAGTAGCATCCACTACCTCTCCAGAAGTAGCATCATATTTCCTCCAATTTCCTGGAAGAGGAGTATCCATGGGTTTGCAACCCTCCATGTGAAACTTACCCAGTATCTCCCTTTCATTCTTGCCTTGAGACACAAAACGTTCACCATCTCGCTGCCATATTTCCAATCCAAGGAAATAATGAAGGAGACCCATATCCTTCATATCAAACTCCTTTGCAAGGTCCTCGCATGAGTGTATTAGCTGCTCATCACCAGTTAGTATTAAATCATCAACATAGAGAACAATGATTAAAATCTTACCCTCCACCACTAATTTATCAACCGGACTTGGAAAAATTTCCCAAGCATTGTTTTTTACAATGGATTCATATTCCTCCACCATTGCATCAACCCAAGTGGGATCCTACACTACTTCCTGCAAGGAACATGGCTTAGTCACAATACATTTTTTCATGAGAGCCATGTATCCAGTAAATCGATCAGGAGACTCTCTTTGTTTGCGATGTGAAGTAGGGACTCCTATATTATGTGCAACATCTAGTCTCAATCTCTCATCTTTCATGGTGCACTTTCTACCATTTCTGATGGATGGCTCTGCATGAGTGGATTCCTCCACTCCATGAACCTCCTCATGTGGTTGATCCACATATTGACACTCATCTTTGGGAACCAACAGTTCCTCCTCTGCATGCAAGTCTAGATCCCTCTTAAGAAACAACTGCATGGCTTTCCCCTAATCGAATTTTATATCCCGTCGCATAACAATCATCTTATTGTTAGGAAAATACAGACGATAATTATGGGGTGTTTCTTTGTACCCCACAAATATCCCAACTTTATTAGTCGGTTGTAGCTTCTTCCTGGCATTCTTGGTCACATCCAGATAAATAGATGAGCCAAAAATCTTAAAATGAGAAACATCAGGTTTCTTACCAGTGAAAGCTTCTTCAGGTGTACTCATGCCAAGTACTCTATGAGGACAACAGTTTTGCACATAAACCACAGTGTTGCATGCTTTCACCCACAAATGCATTGGTAGGCCCTGATCATGCAACATCGCTTGTGATGCACCCATGATCATTCTATTCTTCCTCTTTGCGACCCCATTTTTTTGTGGGTTATGAGGCGCTATGAGTTCTCTTTGAATTCCTTCTTTGTTGCAGAAGTCTTTGAATTCATTAGAGATGTATTCTCCACCATTATCACTCCTAAGATCCTTCACTTGCTTCCTCGACTCTTTCTCCACTAATTCTTTAAACTCACAGAACTTTGATAATGTTTGATCCTTCTTTTGCATGAAAAAGATCCAACATTTACAAGAAAATTCATCAACAAAAATAACATAATACTTATGTTTTGTTGTTGAAGCAACCGAAAATGGTCCACACACGTTTGTGTGAATTCTCTCTAGGATCACCGAAGCATGGATTTCCTTTTCATGAAAGGTGGACTTTACATACTTCCCCATGGTGAAACCCTTGCACTGATCTAACTAAGAAAGTGTTCCCATTGGAAGTCCAGTAGATATTTATTGCATGATCTTCAAGGCTCCATGATGAAGATGGCCCAATCACGTGTGCCACAATTCGCCCTCATCCCGGCTCACCACTTTTTTTTCCTTTCCCATAATGGAAACACAACCATCTGCCTCCAACTTGTAGATATTCTTAATTCTAATCCCTATCTTATTCACTTGACCCATTGTTTTATGTCACAGGAAATCTTTTCCATCGCTAAAAACAACAACATAGCCTCTGTCCTCCAACATTACTACTGAGACCAGGTTTTTCTTCAGACCTGGAACATGCATAACATTTTTCAATTGAAATTATTTACCTGACTCCCTCTTAAAGGTAATGGTACCAATTCCAGTCACACTGTATCGTCCATCGTCACCCATCTCTATATGCATTTTGAGATCTTTCTCTTCCAAGTCACTAAAAATATCCTTATCTCCCGTCATGTGGAAGGAATCACCACTATCCAAATACCACACCGATTCCAATGAACTTGAAGCCATGCATTTGATCAAATATAAGTCAAGTTCAAATTGCAAGGCAAGGGCCTCACCAGCTACAGCTCCAAAAACCTTCTTGTTCTTCTTCTTCTGCGGATAGTTAGTAGCAAGATGCCCATGTTTGTGACAGTGAAAACACTTCACTTTGGACAAATCCAACTTCTTTCCTTTAGACTCGAATTTTGAACGGAATTTCTTCCCCTTCCCTTTCCTTGCCTTGGCATCCAAAGAAAAATCCTCTTCATCATCATGCTTTGATGAAGAGCCATCTCTGGTGTTCTGCCTGAACTCCTCCTACACTAGATCCAATCATAGTCATTCCCAATATGGAAACTTTTCCCTTCCATTGATAGAGGCTTGATAACTGTGCCAACTCTTGGGAAGTCATAGGAGAGACAAGCTCACCAAATCATCATCAGTGACTATTATTCCCACACTCCCCAGCTCATCCCTACATTGGACAAACTTCATGAGATATTTTGGAATGGAGTCGCCCTTCTCCATCTTGATCTTCCTGAGTTTATCTTTGAGCGCCAATTTCCTATGGTCGCTACTGTTTTGGAATAGATCTGTCAAAGTATTCCACATTTCATGTGGCATGGCTTTCCCATGGAGGTTTGAGACAATGTGGTCTCGTACTCCCTCCAATAGAATCCTCCTCACCTTTGCCACTTTCTTTTTCCATGCATCAAGATTTGCATTGTCTGCAGCATCTGGCTGAGGAACATCTTTGTCAATGAATTCATTCAAGCCATTGTCTTCGAGTAATGCCTCCATCCTATCCTTCGAAGAAATATAGTTCAAGCTACCCTCGAATGCATACTATAACCCCAAGCCATTCAAATCCATTTCGATCTTGAATCAAATATATCACCAAGAAAGTCTTTATGTAAATTCGAATTCTATCCAGGCACAAACTCAACTTCTGCAATCTTCTGCACTCTGATACCATGTAGAAATTTTAGTACAATTATGTATTGCTTGGATTCTCCTGATCTAGAAATTATATGCCACTATTAAATACATAATTTCTTCTACTAATATTCTTACGGAATTTAAAACATGACCGCCAATTGCAATATCAAGAATAAAGGTCAATCGCACATAACACAGATGTTTTACCGAGAAATCATAAAGCTAAAAACCCCACTATCATATATTATGTATATCATGGATCATGAAATGTTCTCATACAAAACTATAATCCAAGAGCTCTAAGTACAATACAATCATCTCACACTGTCATACAAAAATCAGCAAATACATGTGCCAATTCTTTGCCTCCAGACAACCTTCCTCCTTTATGCAATCCCTGCAATGGAAGACTTGAAAATGATTCGAATTCCTCTTGCCTAGGATGTGCATTTCTCATGGACACATCCACTATGTGTGATTGCATGAGTGCACTTCACTCAAATCACAACTAATAGCCAAACTGTCCCATTCACCTGTTATCTCAACTGGGTCTCCACTAGATCTGACATGCATGTAGTTAACAGTGGTAAATCTTCAGTTGCATGTGATATCACTGATTGTGAAGTAGTTAATAATTAATTCCCTGAACTCTCACTAGTGTAAGTTTAGTTACAACTAGTACAACTGATCTTAACTTAGTTAACCGAGTTAAACTACTTTACAACTCACATAACTACACTTATAACTCCGTTACAACTTCTAGTCACTTAGTTACATTAATTCGACTTCCATGTCCCACCAGTCATCCTTTGAACTCAAATTTACTATAGATAACTGATTTTCCATTTTAGTTAAGTATTTCAAATAATTATGAGATAATAGATTAATATTTATTGTCCAATTTATTTAAGGGAAAAATAAATTACACACACATTTTTTGTTGACTTTTCAACATGATCGATTATATTATGATGTTGTATATGGATCGTTGACAGTGTTTTGTTAATGAGTGCAGGATGATGAATGATTGCTAACCTGACTCACATAAGGAGTAAAGGGACCATCCACATAGAGAAGATATTGAGAGAGAGTTGCGATAGAGTCCCTGACACAACCTACTATCACTCCCTTCATGGATCGAATTGTAGGTTAACGATTACCTAGTTCGAGAGGTCCACGATGTCGTGAGGGAAGACTGAGACAGTCACTCATGAAGATTTCTAAGGGGCGCCCAGTAAGGAAGGGTCCTTATTCCTTAGAAGCCATTAATCTCTCACAAGGTCACTTGAATGGAGTGTTGACTCCAAGGGTTGGAAGACTACTAAAACCAGTCAAAGGTGAGTGGAACCTTTGGAGCATGGAGTGTGTCCTGAAGGGAATGTCGCAGAAATAAAACTTGAGTCAATGAATCTAGGTGGCCTAGAAAACCTTGAGAGAATAATTAAACCCTGTTAAATCTTTAAGCATTGCTAGCTTTAATTAATTAATGAATTAAGGATTGAATTAATTAATTGTGAATCCTCTAATGAAAATCTAAGACTATGCAAAATTTAAGCCTAAGTGTAATCTTGGTGAAAATACTAAAGCTAAATTACAAATTAAATAAAATAGGAAGGAGGCAATCAATTCAAGAAATTAAGAAAGATGAAATAAGTCTAAAGAATTAACATAATACACATGAGTGTAGAAAATACCAAATTGGAATTTAAGATAAGGGAGGAATAAAACATAAAAGAATGTGTGCACATAGAAAGGTATCTAGAGTCTATTTAACACTAATCTAACTAGAGAAGAATCATATTTTAACTCGACTCAGTTTAGAAAGGCCCCAGTCATTAATTAGAAATAAGGGGAATAAAGAGACAATTATGATTAATTTAAGGAGCACTTTTAGGAAGGGTGGGAGAACTTGAATTTAATTAAAATAAAATGTGTTATTGCTTGTGCAACCTAAGAAAAGAATGACAAATGTAAGGGGGGGAATAATTCTAAATTATTTAATTGAAAAGAGAATTAATTGTGTAAGGAGGATGTGTCATGGGGAAATTCTATAAAACAAACGGCCGAAAAGAGAAATGGATCACACGGGAATGAGTAAAGTTATGTTGCATAATTTTTTACTGGTTGCGCTAGTACCGAGAAATATCATCAAGTCCATCAACTGTTACAATATTTATATTTATGTTTGTAATTTTTATTAAGTTAAAAATTCTATATGTGTTCTCTAGAAATATTTTCGTAAATGGTTATTTTATTTCTGATATTGATTGGGACAATCTTGATGGTTTTTGTGAAATTTTATGATAATTCTTTCCCTTCAAATCTTAAAAAGTTATATGGTTGTTGGTGAATATACATGTACATAATAAAAAAATTTGATCACTGCCATGAATTGCTATTTCAAAGTTTACCTTAATATACAGTTGAATAGTGCGATTTTACTTTGGATTTTATCAAGTAATTTAGGGTCAATAAGAATGTCCCTTATAATTAGTTGGGATTGGAAAAAAAAAACCTTGCGAGGAGGGAAACCCTTCTCTCTGGTTGCATGGGAGAACTAAGTTTGTTTAATTTTAATTTGTTGGGATGCGTTGATCTCTTCCTTGGGGAACACTCTCAGAATTTTAATAAAATTTTGGGATAGCCACGATTGCTGCAGTCCTTGGAGGCCCTCAAAATCTTTTTTTTTTGTCCATAGAAACCATTAGTTTCTCAGACTCGACCACTTCCTGTAGAGAAATTTTATTCCAAGATTATTCTTCCAGTGATTTATTTCAAGCTTTCTCTCACCAGTCACGCACTTCCTTTGACGATGGAAAGAACCCTTCCTGTAGTGAAATTATCTCAAAATGCATTTCCTGAAGCGAATTTTGGAACTCTCTCTCACTAGAGAAAATTTCCTAGAGTGTTGAGGACCACTTCCTGTAGTGATCCGCCTCCCGAGGGCCGAAAGTAGAGATCCTTCATTCTTTTTAAATTTTTTTTATCTCATCTTAAGTTGTTCCTATCACCTCGATCCCTTCTTACATAATTTGTTCAAATCCTTCTAGAAACAGGCCGCTACTATGGTGTACGCCTACCTCTCTCCATCTTTGGCCACCACCTTCCTGAGATTTTGTTATTTCGTTCAACCGAGGATCAACAGATCGTCGTTGCTAACGTTGGGTGCTCTATTCTATTGAAGAGAGAATCAAAGGGCTATCCCAGGCAGAGAATCCCCACCCGGTCCCATCTTATTGAGCATCTCAAAAATCTACGTAGTCACTGCCCTGCGCCTATCTCCAAGAATACATGCAAGGACATTGCTCCATTGACGTGCACTGGTTTTATTCGTTGGATGTGTCTGACACCAATTGATTCTTCAACTATGGAATGGCCATTCCATTCTTTTATATCCCAACCACTTAGCCTTCATTACTTTCATCGATATCTTGTTTCCACTCTGGCACTTGATGATCGAGTGTGAGATAAAGCTTTTGAAATTTCCTAAAACCCTCCAGAAAATTCCACTAACTGACTGGTGTTAATTCCATTTTGGAGTAACAACCATCTAGACTGATAATTGTATCGTGGTACCATTTTTATTTACTGTCAGGTTAATTTAGTAAAATCTAAGGTAATTGATACCCTTTTATCTCATGCAAAAAGGTGAAACCCCCATTGTTATACTAGGAAATGTTTTACTTAAGGATGATATTTCTTTCGGCACCTTCAATCTAGGGTCATTGGTATGACTTGAGCTTGTATTTGAGTCTTCGCCCTTAGGTTTTACCTCCACCTTTCCTTGGATGGTGTTAGAGATATTTCTTGTAAAGGGGGTTAGATTGCAAAGAATGGGTTAAAAACCCAGTTGTCCAAAGTTTCGGATGATTATGCGCCCAAGGTAAGTCATGAGCAAGATCGAGTGACAGCGATTTGCGCGCCCGGATCGACGACGCATATTGAATTCCGGACCCCCCCTGCCTTTCTACCTTTAAGCGGAGGGGGGGGGGTCCAGAATCGGGGGCGCACCTCTCCAACAGCCCGGATCAGCTCGCCTGGATCAACGGTGATGAAGACCATTCCGGACCCCCCCTGCCTTTCTACCTTTAAGTGGAGGGGGGGGTCAGGAATCGCAGACGCAGCTTTTCGACGGCCCAGATCAGCGCGCCCGGATCAATAGCGTTGGGTCAGTCTCACCCTTCTCAGTCACCCTATGTTTAGTCAGCGAGGGCCCTCCTCCCGCCGTGTCATATGTACTCCTCCACCCTTTCATCCAGGTGGCCCCTTCCCTGTCTCATCGTCCGCTCACCACTTTCCACGTGTCCCATCCCCTCCACGTCAGCCTCCCACTAAAATGCATCTATCGCAACTACTCTCCTGACTCCTCTGCTTATCTCCTTTTTCCATGTGTTTCCCCTATAACCCCTCTCTCTCCCTTGATGCTTCTTACTCCACTCCCCGCTGTTTTGGGCCCCATCACTCCATTCCCGCACCTCGTCTTCCGCGCTGGCCTCCATGCCTATTCCATAAGCCAGTCAAATTATTCCAGGTGGCAGCGAGGGAGGTCTTCCATGTCCCAAGGTGCTGAGTTGGCCCGGTCATTCTCAAATCCCCATGAAGCAGTTATTGAAGCAGTTGGTGGTGGTTAAACATCGTCTCCGCCATAATGGGAGAGTTCGGCAATGAATTAAAGGCACGTCGATTCACCGCTGGAACTGTCAAAGAATTAGATTACGTCTGACATAAGTTGCACGATCTTTCAGAGGTTGACTGTCAGAAGCCATGTAGACGCAAAACTTTCAATGTTGTATCTTGGCTCCGTTGCTGTTGTTGTTTTGAGTATATGAAGGCGTTTTCGCCATTTTTGTATCTATCGATGGTAGAGCTAAGCTCCTGACTGTAAAGTTTCAGTAAACATTCTAGCTTTCTGGGTTATGTATCAGTGTTTGAGACTTCTTGGTTTATAAAATACAGTTTTCCTTTTCCATCTATATTTCATCTCTTGCTGGAGAGTTCATGATCGAATGCTTTGCATGGATTGGCACAGTTATGTTATGATAAATGTTTTATTGTTGCATTGTTGTTTTCTCTGGTTTCCTGCATTTGGAAGTAAGAATATCTTGTTTTCAGATGCCTGCTCTCACAGTCTGTTAGAATCTTGATGCCCACAGCAGACCCTTGCACTCTCCTCATGAAGTCTTCCCCCTACTCACCCTGTATTGCAACTCACTGTTTGAAGTTTATCAAGACCTCACTCGTTTATGCATGCCTGGCCTAGTTTCTGTGTTGAGATGACTGTTCTTGGTTTGCTTCCATTTGATCACCCCTTTCAAACAAATCGTGACATTAAACTGATGGGTGTCAGGCTCTGCTCCTGCAAGCAATCCAGGAGTGACTTCTGGCTCCAACATTTCTGGTGTCGTTGCCGAGGACGAAGTTGAACATTTTCCCCGGGATTGAATGACAAAGATCAACTGATTCTGAAGGTGCATCAGATATGAGAACTTGAAGATTGCTACTGTGAACCTGGCGACTCCATTGTGACGACTCCGCTGGGGAGAACCTCCTCTATCAACTGTGGCTTCGAGAGGCAGACACAAGAGGTCTAATCCACACTTTCCTTTAGCTACACCAGAGGATGACGCGGAAGCGGTGCGCAGAAAGGGAAAGAGCTCTGCATAAGAAGTTTCCACCACCGAAACAGGTAATACGCCCTCCCCTTCTGTGAGAACTCCATTTTCTTATTCGCAGCTTCCTAGTCATCCTTCCTCTGAGGTTTCCCGTTTTCTGAACTTCGGGAGTGTTCCTGCTGAGTTCTCTCCTCCTGGTCTGGGATCAGAGAAAGAGGTCCTTGTCACTCCCCCCTCCCTGGAGGTCATGCCTCAACACAGAACTCGAGCTTCTGAAGGTTTCACCACCCCTCCTCTTGTCTCTACTACTGCTCGGAGAAAAGCATCTACACACTCAGGTCCCTTGGCTCTCTCTCTATTTTCCCCGTTGTCTCCTCCAAGAACCTCTGTTCCGATATCCCCCGTCCGTACTCCTTCTCCTCCGAGTTCTCCTCTACCCAATATCCCTATGGATGGTGCTAATCCCCCTCCAAATAGAATGGATGCCATAGTTTCTGCGAGATATGCCCCTTTAATCCTACTGCATCCTATGAATCCTCTCCCTGCTGGAGACTACTTGAAGTACATGCCCAAGTTCAGTGGGGAGGGAGA
>JZKD02S1677473.1:1776130-1821033 GCA_000966675.3 Picea glauca
GTATTACATGACAGAGTTTGGGTCTCTGAAGAAGATGGAAGGAGAGTCTGTCTCAGACTTCTCCAAAAGATTTAATAGGATGTACAACAAAATTCCTGCAGAGATTAAACCCTCAAAGGCCTCTGCCCAAATTTCCTATGCTAGCGCATTTGACCCTGATTTCTGTCTCGTGTTAAGAGAAATAAGAGCCACCTCTTTATCTCAGATGCAAGATGCAGCTATAGAAGTATAATCCAACATATTGGTAGCTGACAGACTGAGAAACCAGGCCGACACAGACAGAAGAAAGGAAAAATCAGAAGCCTCAACTTCCGACCCCTCACTGCCCCACACTCAAGTAAATGAGCTGGCCCGAGTTATGAGCCTCCTTAAAGAAGAGGTGGAGAGATTAAAGGTGGAAAGGAAGCAAATGTATAGGGGCCCACAGAACACCGAAAATAAAGGGGGTTTCAGAAGGCCAAATAATGTTGCTCCCCCGACTATGCATGGAGAGAGGGGAAGAGACAGAGACGACCAAAGAGTTCAGGCTCCCTTCCAGAACAATTTTGTGGCTGATGAAGAAGAAGGGGAAAAAGACGAGCCTGAGCCTAAAATCCACAGTTTAGAAGTCACTCCCCCTTTCCCTCATCTGACCAAACAGCATACGAAGAGTCTCTCATGGATAGTCAGCTGAATGAATTGAGCAAGGGAGACAAAGATGGCAGCGGTCGAGGCAGATACAACCTGAGGTCTACAAAAGGGCAGCAACACCCGATGTTCTTGAGCCATCCAATAGAACAAAGAAAACTGCTAATGAAGTAGAAGACAGAGGTAAGAAGGCTCAACCTCTCTCCCCCATTGTCCATAATCATGTTCCTGAAATTAGAGAAATCCCAAAGCCTATGTCTTCTTTCAATTTAGAACATGAGATTCAAAAAATCAGAATTCTTGTGCCACTCACTAAGTTAATTAAACATGGGGAATTCAAAAAACGCTTCTCCAAGATGTTAAAGTCCGAAGCCTCATACCCTCTCACAGACTCCATAAACCTCCAAGATGAAAGGCCTACAGTTGTCCTAGGTCCCATGGTAGAAGACAGAGATGATTCATCCCCTCCCTTTTACACATCCCTGAACATACATGACAAAGTGCTGCATAATTGCCTTATGGATTAAGGGGCCTCCCACAACCTCATGCCCAAAACTGTCATGGAGGAATTAGGACTGGAAGTCACCCAAGCCTATCATGACCTCTATTCCTTTGACTCCAGGAGGGTGCAATGTTTGGGAGTCATAAAGGACCTGGTAGTTTCCTTGTTTCAGCTACCCATGAAGAGCATGGTCATGGATATTGTGGTAGCTAATGTTCCCCCCAAGTTTGGTATGATGTTGTCAAGATCTTGGATAAAGAGACTAGGGGGAACCTTGTAGATGGATCTCACATATGCCACCATTCCATTTTTTGGAGGGGAACATAGGATACTGTACAGAGAAGCCCAGCTAGACTACATTGTCAGTGACGAGGCCAACCCTACCAATCATCCCATTTATGCCTTGGACACCGATTTAGGCTCCAGTTTACTACAGCTCACCCACACCCCTGAAGATTCTTTGCAGATCAGAAAGCAGCCCATCCTTAATTAGGAGACCTCCCCTCCATCTTCCTCTATTTGGAAGATGTTCATGGATGGAGCTTCCTCCAGTATGGGTGCAGGTGCCGGAGTGATACTTATATCACCTTGTCATGAGACCATCTCTCTGTCATACAGGATGGAATTCGAGGTCAGCAATAATGTGGCAGAGTATGAAGCTCTGGTTCTGGGAGTAAGAGTTGCCAAGGAAATGGGAATTAAAGAGATCGTCGTGTTTGGAGATGCCGAGTTGATCGTTCAACAGGTCAAAAACGTTTATCAAACTAAGAATCCTCGGCTCAAGAATTACAGGAACAAGGTATGGGACCTGGTTGATAATTTCTTCCTGGCTTTTAACATTTCCTACATTCCAAGGGGAGAAAATATTCCAGCCGACTTTTTAGCTTTCACAGCCAGTGTGCTCGAAGTTCCTGCGCTGCCCTCTTCCGGGTCCGATATTGAAATAAAGTATAGGCCCTCTGTACCAGGCAATGTCAAGCATTGGAAGGTATTTGAGGACGATCAAGAGATCGAAAAGTTTCTTCAATCCATTGATAAATTTTCTGCATTACACATAGATGAGGATCCCGACATTGAAGAAAAAACTGACCGTTACCCTGGGGAGTTTTTGAATAAAATTATTGATCACAAGATCATTCAGCTACCAAGCAACCACATTCCGAAAGGACTAATCCCATTAGAAAGGTTGTTTGACGGGAATGATGTGGCAGTAAAGGGTAAGGTTTCAGGTGATGACTATGACACAGATGAATGCAACATAGGCACACTAGACGAGCCAAATTTTGTCAGGTTGTCAAGAAGTCTGACTAAGGATCAGAGGGCCGAATATACCAAGTTGCTGAAGGAGTTTGTTGATGTGTTTGCATGGACCTACGAATATCTCAAAACATATGACACATCAGTCATTGAGCACAAAATCCCACTAAAAGAAGAGGCCAAGCCATTCAAGTAGAAGCTGAGACCGATAAACCCCATGCTGCTACCTGTCATGGAAAAGGAAGTGAAGAAGCTGCTGGATGCCCAGATCATTGTCCCCTTGAGATATTCGGAATGGGTAGCCAATTTGGTCCCAGTAAGGAAGAAGAATGGAGAAATCAGACTCTGTGTCGATTTCAGGAACCTGAATAGAAGTTCCAGGAAGGACAATTATCCCCTGCCCAACATGGAACACATATTGTAGAGGGTCACTGGCGCATCCAGGATATCCATGATTGATGGTTTCTCGGGATACAATCAGATATCAGACATGCCTGAGGACAGAGAAAAAAAAGCCTTCACCACTCCTTCGGGCACATTCATGTATGCCAAAATGCCCTTCGGACTGATGAATGCAGGAGCAACATTTCAGCGAGCCATGGACATAGCCTTCGTAGGGGAGAAGGACTAGTTTGTGATGATATATCTGGATGACATCACAATCTTCTCCAAGACTGATAAAGAGCACTGCTGCCACTTAAAAAGAGTTTTCCTAAAGTGTCGGAGGTATGGCCTATCATTAAACCCCAAGAAATCGTTGTTTTCTATGCAGGAGGGAAAGCTATTAGGTCACATAGTGTCAGCAGAGGGAGTAAGGATTGACCCAAGCAGGGTGGAAACAATTCAGGCCCTGTCACTTCCCAGGTCTAAGAAGGAAGTTCAGGTGTTTTTGGGAAAGATTAATTTTCTGAGGAGATTTGTCTCAAACTTCGCTGAGCTGGTGAAACATATCACAGCCATGCTCAGAAAGGGCCATGCAACAAAATGGACTGCTAAACCCAGGGAATCTTTTGTGCAAATAAAAAAATCACTGACTGAGGCACCTATGCTAATCAGTCCCGATTATGCTAAAGATTTCTGGATTTTCTCATTTGCTTCCGATAACTCAGTAGCAACAGTCTTGTTGCAGAAAAACGATCAAGGGCGAGAGCAACCTATTGCTTTCTATAGCAGGGCGTTGAGAGATGTTGAACTCAGGTATGATATTATGGAGAAGCAGGCCTATGCATTAGTGAAAGCTCTCAAAGCTTTCAGGATCTATGTCTTGCACTCAAAGGTCACTGCATATGTCCCTTCACCCTCTGTGAAGGACATTCTTATACAGCCTGACATAGACGGAAGAAGGGGTAAATGGATCGCCAAGATCCTGGAATTTGACCTGGATATTAAGCCCACCAAGTTGATAAAGGGGAAAGGTTTGGCCAGATTGCTAGCTGAATCCAATTTCAAGACTCTGGGGATTAACTTCGTCAATGAGCAAGCTGAGTCGTCCAGCGGGGATTCTCAGATCATTATAGCCCTAGCATCATGTCCCTGGTATAGGGATATCGTGTATTTTCTGCAAGAATTAAAGCCCCCTGACGGGTTAGGAAAGAGTAGGGCCAGAGCTTTGACCGAGCCCTGTATTGTAGAGACCCCCTGGGGATACTATAAAGATGTCTAGACCCACTACAGGCCTAGAAGGTGATGTTTGATTTTCATAGCAGTCTCTGCGGAGGTCATCATTTTTGGAAGACCACAGCTCACAAGATCCTCCGGGCTGGGTATTACTGGCCTACTTTGTTTACTAATGTCTGTAGGGAAGTCAGAGCTTGCATTAAATGCCAAAATTTCTCAGGTAAATAGCAACTCAAATCTTTGCCATTAAATCCTGTAGTAGTTTCAACACCCTTTCAGCAGTGGGGATTGGATTTCATCGGAGAGATTCATCCTCCCTCAAGTGGCCAGCACAGATGGATCCTCACTGCGACTGATTATTTCACCAAATGGATAGAGGTTGTCCCCACTAGGAGCACCTCTCACAAAGTAATCATCAGCCTCTTGGAAGACATCATAGCCATATTTGGCTGCCCAAGTAGGATTGTCACCGACAATGCCTCCCCCTTCAGGTCTGAGCCTCTGGTCAAATTTTGTGAACAATTTGGGATTTCACTAGTCCACTCCACTCCATACTACCCTCAAGGAAACGGACTGGCAGAGTCCTCCAATAAAAGCCTGATCAAGCTCATCAAAAAGCTACTGGAGGACAATCAGAGGGCCTGGGACTCAAAGCTCAAATTTGCTCTCTGGGCTGATTGGGTGACAACCAAGAAGTCCCTGGCTCTCTCTTCTTGCCAACTTGTTTATGGAATTGAGGCCGTTTTCCCCACTCAACTTTCTTTACCTGTGGAAAATTTCCTCCAAGACCTTGAAGGAGAACCCAACCATCTACTCAGAAGGATTCATCAGATGGTGGAAGTGCAGCAGATCAGAGAATAGGTCATGGACAGAGCCTGCCATCATCAGCAGAAGATCAAGTAGGCTTTTGACAGGAAGAACAAGAAGAAGGAATTTGAGCAGGGTGATCTAGTGCTCAAATGGGATGCACCCAGGAAGGAAAAGGGAAAACACAGTAAATTTGATGCCCTCTGGATCAGGCCTTTCAAGATCCTTGAGGTATTTTCAAACAACACTTACAGGTTGCAGGATCTGGAAGGCGACAAAGTTTTTGGCAGCCCAGTAAATGGGCATTTCTTAAAAAAATGTTTTTTGTGAGCCATAGTTGGATCTTTTTGTTTTGTTTTGTACATATTGTTTCTAAGTTTGGTTTTTTGGACTAATAAATGACTCCGTAGCCCAACAGCAAAGGCACTAAATCTGCAAAAGAGTTCTTAGAGCATCACAGGGACGACTCTATCCCCCATGGAGCCAAATGTTAGCGACATTTCTTGTAAAGGGGCTTAGATTGCAAAGAATGGGTTAAAAACCCACTTGTCCAAAGTTTTTGATGATTATGCACCCAAGGTAAGTCACGAGCAAGATCGAGCGGCAGCGATTTGCACGCCCGGATCGACGATGCATATTGAATTCCGGACCCCCCCTGCCTTTCTACCTTTAAGCGGAGGGGGGGGGGTCCAGAATCGGGGGCACACCTCTCCAACAGCCCAGATCAGCTCGCCCGGATCAACGATGATGAAGACCATTCCAGACCCCCCCTACCTTTCTACCTTTAAGCGGAGGGGGGGGGGTCCAGAATCGCAGACACAGCTTTCTGACGGCCCAGATTAGTGCGCCCGGATCAACGGCGCTGGGTCATTCTCGCCCTTCTCAGTCGTCTTGTGTTTAGTCAGCGAGGGCCCTCCTCCCGTCGTTTCATATGTCCTCCTCCACCCTTTCATCCAGGTGGCCCCTTCCCTGTCTCATCATCCACTCACCACTTGCCACGTGTCCCATCCCCTCCACGTCAGCCTCCCACTAAAATGCATCTATCGCAACTACTCTCATGACTCCTCTGCTTATTTCCTTTTGCCATGTGTTTCCCCTATAACCCCTCTCGCTCCCTCGACGCTTCTTACTCCACTCCGCATTATTTTGGGCCCCATCACTCCATTCCCGTGCCCCGTCTTCCGCGCTGGCCTCCATGCCTATTCCGTAAGCCAGTCAAATTATTCTAGGTTGCAGCGAGGGAGGTATTCCATATCCCGAGGTGCTGAGTTGGCCCGATCGTTCTCAAATCCCCATGAAGCAGTTATTGAAGTGGTTGGTGGTAGTTAAACATCGTCTCCTCCATAATGGGAGAGTCCGACAATGAATTAAAGGCACGTTGATTCGCCACTGGAACTGTCAAATAATTAGATTACATCTGACATAAGTTGCACGATCTTTCAGAGGTTGACTGTCAGAAGCCATGCAGACGCAAAAATTTCAATGTTGTATCTTGGTTCCACTGCTGTTGTTGTTTTGAGTATATGAAGGCGTTTTCGCCATTTTTGTATCTATCGATGGTAGAGCTAAGCTCCTGACTGTAAAGTTTCAGTAAACATTCTATCTTTCTGGGTTATGTATCAGTGTTTGAGACTTCTTGGTTTATAACAGACAGTTTTCCTTTTCCATCTATATTTCAGCTCTTGCTGGAGAGTTCATGATCGAATGCTTCGCATGGATTGACACAATTATGTTATGATAAATGATTTATTGTTGCATTGTTGTTTTCTCTGGTTTCCTGCATTTGGAAGTAAGAATATCTTGTTTTCATATGCCTGCTCTCACAGTCTGTTAGAAGCTTGATGCCCACAACAGACCCTTGCACTCTCCTCATGAAGTCTTCCCCCCACTCACCCTGTATTGCAACTCACTGTTTGAAGTTTATCAAGACCTCACTCGTTTATGCATGCCTGGCCTAGTTTCTGCATTGAGACGACTGTTCCGAGTTTGCTTCCGTTTGATCACCCCTTTCAAACAAATCGTGACATTAAACTGATGGGTGTCAGGCTCTGCTCCTGCAAGCAATCCAGGAGTGACTTTTGGCTCCAACAGATGGATACTCATATGGCAAAAGATAAGGGAGTCTATTATTCTTGTTGTTAGCTATAAGTTTTTAGAAGGTTGCGCACCAAGCCTTGATGCAACATGACTTCATTCTTGCTTGTTCTTAAAAATATTGCATGTATTTAGGAAGTAAATTTATTTTACTACTCAATAAGACTAACTCACCTTATTTCCCTTTAATCTGAATGGTACCTTAACTTAGGTTCTTTTTTTTGAGTAATGAGATTGGGTCTGCCTTAAATTCCTTGACGGAAAAATAAAGTAGCATAGAGTCCCTTCTTCTGTTTAAAGAAGACTATGGCCTTCTTAATTTCTTCCAATGGATCTATATATTCTTATATACATAAGTTAATAATTGAAGTCCTTGTATTCGGTTGCATAAGGTGAGTCTTCCTTAATTCCCTCCAAGGAATTGTAAGTTGACTCGGGCTTCTTATTTTTATGTGGGTTCTTTCTTATTCCTTTAATTGAATTTATAAATCAATAGTGAGTTATTGTATGTTATTGTTTAATTAAGCTTGATCTTCCTTTAAAAATTTCGTAACTGTATGGATATGTAAGTTGTATGGATATGTAAAAATCAAGTGTGTTGATATTTTTCCTTTCATGGATATATATAAAGAACACTTGTCTTCTAGTAATTAATTTTTAAGTGTGATTTTTTATGGTACCTTGAAGATGGATACAAATCTAGTATTAAATTCTTACCATACTACTTAATCGAGATAATTTATTTAAAGGTATATATTTAGTTGTGTTAAAGAAATATTGGTACTTTTACAATAGCTTAAAGTAGTTGATAAATGATGTTGCACTCGAATGAATTGGACCTTGGCAAGTTGCTATTGATGGGTGTAATACATCTCTAGCTAGTACTGGAATATTGCTTGCTTACGTAGATTTTATAAATCCTTAGGTCTATTTCTTTACCCAATTGTACTTAATTATTGAAGATTGATGAGTAAGTATGATTATTTAAGTGATTAGAGTACATGTGCGCCTTGAATTAATGTTGATGTATGATTGGTTAAATGATTGCTTACAT
Source organism: Picea glauca (assembly GCA_000966675.3). Classification (NCBI taxonomy): domain Eukaryota; kingdom Viridiplantae; phylum Streptophyta; class Pinopsida; order Pinales; family Pinaceae; genus Picea; species Picea glauca. Next base: position 1,784,089 of record JZKD02S1677473.1, read on the forward strand.
TGTGCCATGAAACAAATTGATGAATTCTCTTGCGCCATGAATTTAGTGTGATGTATGATTGGTTAATCGGTTGCTTACTTTACGCCATGAAACAAAAATTGATGAATTTTCTTGTGCCATGAGTTTGATGCGATGTATGATTGGTTAAATGATTAGATTATTTATGCGCCATGAAACAAAATTCATGAGTACTCTTGCGCCTTGGAAGTAATGTGATGCGTGATTGATTAAGTAATTATATTTCTCTTACATGGTGAAATTATGTTGATGTATGACTGATATCTAGTCCAGAGTCCTGAGTTGTGATTCATTGAGGGGGCTCATAGATACCTCCTTTTTCCTTAGAACAGTCGCCGACCCTAAGACCTTAAGTGGTCAAAATCAATCAAATGAATCGTGAGCTTGACCATTGTTTATGTGTCCCGAAGGTCCTAACCATATAGGATATGTTGGGCGTGTAGTTATTTTAATATTTAGCAATATGGTTGATCATTATTTTATTGCTTCGATTGATTGTGATGTGTTGAACTACGTCACTAGTTATGTTTATGGGTTGATCATGTGTCGCTATCATTCATGTTAATCCGTTGGCTTGCGTCATTATTGATTACATTGAGGTGTCTATTGAAATTCTTTTAATTATTATGTCATGTTTATTATGCACTGCTATGATTTATGTGTAATGATTCTTTTATCGTATTGGAAAAAGAAAAAAAAATTACCTATTTTACTTTGTTTTTGTCGTAACTGATGGGTCGTTACATCAAGTAGATATCTAGTATACTTGGACTGAGACATCATGATTACTAAATCAGTCTAGCTAATTTCAAATTTACCAAGAAACTAATGTAATAGTCCCATATATGTCATAGAAAACCTTGCATGCAAAGCGATCTTCACTACAACAATGGAGGAGGATGACCTCCCTATGATGAGTAAATAAACAACATATAGAACTATCAATATAAGGGAATCTGTGTGCCTCATCATGTACACATTAATATATGATCTACATTTAAAAAAACCTCGAGAGAGAAGATAATATTCAATTTTAGCATTACATGCCCGAGGTGCTTTCTTGAGTTCATACAATGACTTCCTCAACCTGAAAACTAATGGTGGATCCTGAACATATCCCTTTGTATGTTGCATATATATTTTCTCATTAATATATCCATGTAATAATTCATTATTCACATCCATATGATGTACCTCCCACTTTCTAGCTATTGTAATAGCTAGAGCTAACCAAATGGAATCAATCTTGGAAACTAGTGCAAAAGTATCATCATAGTCAATTCCTTGTAATTGTGAGAAACCTTTAGCTAATAACATATCCTTATAATTTGTAATGTATCCATCATCAACCCTCTTTTTCTTGAAAATGAACTTACATCTAACAAGATTCATGTTGGAAGGTAGAGGAACCAACTCCCATGTGTTTTTCTCTATCAAGGAATTGTACTCCTCTTTCATGGATGCCTTCCAATGGGGATCCCATTTATCCTATGCATACAAATGAGAGTTCGATCCAAGTACCATATAATAATAAGTAAGAAACACATGTTTTTTGGTAGTAAGTTCTTGCATAAGCTCCACAAACTGAGATATGGTTCTTCATGGATCGACAAGGTCACCCACTAGATCACTTGTTTCCTAAAGACTTTGTTGTTCCCATAATGGTATATTCTATGGACCTGAAACTTCTTCTTACTGATCATAAATATAAAATATATTGTATTCATATATCTCATAAAAAATATGATCACAAGAAGTCTCATAAAGTTCTACAACTACTGGAGGTGGAGATGGAGATCTGGAATACTCTGAAAGTACATGTGAAGGACCCTCTTCAAACTTAATAATCCTATGAATGGAATATTCATTATCACATGTTAGAAGATATGTGTAATTATATTTATGATTAAAGTGAGAGAAGGTGTACAACTTGGAATGGTGATTAACCACACCAACAATAATTTTTTAACCATCTGACAAGTCTGAAATAATGACTAAGCTGAGAATGAATTCCACCTTCTTCCCTGAACCCAAATGAGTGATTTGATAGGTGGAGAGGAGATTCACTCAAAGCTTTGGAACATGGAGTACTGATCTAGATGGATCTCGGTGTCCATCCACCTTTTTCACTAAATCAACACTTTGAGCCTGTGGTTTTGATAAACCATCATATTCACCCTTTTGATGGGGAATGGAATGTAATGTCATCTTCATTTGTTAATTACAGACATCATGTAATGATTTCTTAGTGTTTTTATGTACATGTCTACAAAATATTGTTAATTCACTGGATCCCATTAGAACTCTACAGTTAAGCATGCTCAGGCTAGAGTAGTACTGGGATGGGTGACTGCCCGGGAAGTCCTAGTATTTTACATGCCTATGGCATTTCATAAACTTAGTCCAATTAATCCCACACACATCATGGGAATTGTTCTCCTCTCACTCTCTCATATATAATTGAGGTGAAGGAGGCCCTTTAGACATGCAATGGAGTGTGATGTAAATATTCTTGTGAATGAAGCGTAGCCAACAACTCTTTCTTTTTAGAGATAAGCTATCCCATTTTTCCAGTTTGTATTCTATAGTGTTTTTCTATCTTATTCAGTAATAGAAGTCGGGCTTCACTATATTTCTTTATTCCCTTATATATTTTTGTGTATCTCATTGTTATATCTCAGTTATATTTATGCCTTCATGTAGTTCTCAAAATAATTTGGATCAATGGTATCAGAGCAGTCTGCTCCTTGTCATTTCTCAGAGCGGGTCCCTAACGAGGACAAGGTATAGATATTTGGGTCTTGAGCTCATTTCTCTTGAGGACAAACACTCTCTCTAGCCCAAGCGACCTCCCATGGAGGAATAAAAGAGAGATGACAGAGCAGTTGATACTTTCAAGATTTTGCTCGAGGAAGCCCTCATGCAACAAAGGAATGAGATGATGGACACCTTCTTTCATATCTTTCGAAGACTATCGATGGTGACAACCGAGGCATATTCAACAAGAAACCATTTTGCAAGTGATACACCCTTCAAGGTACAAGTTAATTTTGACATCCCCTTATTTGAAGGCCAGATAGATGTAGATGCTCTAGAAAAATGGTTGAATCTGCTAGAAGGTTATTAATCTGTCCAAAATTTTCTGACAGTGAAAAGATCACCTTCATGCTCCTTAAATCCCTTCCCCATGTTAGAGCTTGGTGGGAAGGTTACTGGGAGAGGTACACCGCAGATGAATCTACACTATTTTGGAGAGAACCCACTTAGGTGGCCTTTGTAGATTCCCTAAAGGAGTAGTTCTACCTTGTCGAAAACTATGATGACCAATACATGAGATGGACAACTCTTCATCAGAAAAGAGACAAGAAGATGTCGGAGTACACAAAAATATTTCATACCTTGCATTCAAAGATGGGTATCAAAGAATCTGAGAGACACTTGGTTTTGAGGTATCACAGTGGTATACACAGGTACATCCAAACATAGATGGATTTCTTGGACATCTCCTCACTGGGATTTGCTTCTCGATATGTAGTCAAAATTGAGTAGAAATTCAAGCAGGAATGTAAGTGGGAGAAACATGGATAGAGAAAGGAAGGCCAACATCAAGAGAGCCAGTCCCATATGCAGGAAAAGAAGGGTAACAGGAAGTATAAGAAAGACACCAAAAAGTGGTGTGAGTTCCACAACAACCCTTGGCACAGCACTAATGAATGTCGCTCAATACAGTCATTGGTGGCTGAGCTCAAAGACAAAGAGTTGAATCTTGAGATTGACCCTAATTCATAAAATAATAAAAGGAGACAAATCATTGATGCATAACTCACTACTACTATCGCAACTGCAACAATCCAACTAGAAGAGGATCATGAGGAGGGGAAGGGACTCTTCCATTCACAGATGTGGGTGAAGGGGACCCCACTGCATTTTATTGTTGATAGAGGAAGCCAAAAAAACATCATATCAGCAGAGGTTATCAAGTAGTTGGATTTTCCAACAACACCACACCCACAACCATACAACATCGGGTGGCTTCGCCAGGGTCAGGATCTTCATGCCAACAAGCAATGTCACTTGTCCTACATCATCAAGCCCTTCAATGAAGAGTTGTTGTGTGATGTTTCCCCACTGGAATTCTATGATGTTCTGTTAGGCCAGCCATATATGTGGAGGAATCATGTCGTTTATGGGTCTTGACTCTGTAGCGTCATTGTTACTCTGGGGGGTCAGCTATATCGGATACCAGAGGTAGTTCTGACTATTGTCCCACCAAAAAAATGTGACAAAGTAATATCTCATACTGCAAAGTTTAGCCTCTTCACAATCTGATTAGAAGGTGAATAGAAGGACGCTGCAACCACTACAGCCTCATCCCAATACCTTTCTATCCAGTAGAAGCAGATCAACAAGATTGTAGAAGAGTACCAAGATGTTCTTGCTGCACCTACGGGGGTGCCTCCACACTGCCCAGTCAATCAAGTTTATAACAAAACCCTTCATACTATTCATGTTTCATCTTCACCGACATAGTCCTCCCACACTCAAGTAGATGATGTAGCTAGATTGGTTGAACGAATCCAACCCCTCCAGCAACAAGTTCATGATAGCCTTCAACAAGCTAAGTAAGACAACTTCTTCAACAAGGCAAGAAACGCATCGAGATTTAGATTTAGCGGAGGTCTCCCCATATCCCAAGGGAACTTGATGCAATGGGGACCATTTCTTACTAAGGGGGGAGGAATGATCCAGATGGATCTCAGTGGCCATCCACCTTTTTCACTGAATCACCATTTTGAGCTCATGGTTTTGATAAACCATGATATTCACCCATTTGATGGGGAATGGAATGTAATGTCATCTTCATTTGTTTATTACAGACAACATGTAATGATTTCCTAGTCGTTTTATGTACATTCCTGCAACATAGTGTTAATGCACTGTATCCCATTATAACTCCATAGTTAAGAGAGCTCAGGCTAGAGTAGTACTGGGATGAGTGACCGCCCGGGAAGTCCTAGTATTTTAAATGCCTATGGCATTTTATAAACTTAGTCCAATTTATCCCACATGCATCATGGGAATTGTTCTCCTCTCACTCTCTCATATATAATTGAGGTGAAGGAGGCCCTTTAAGCATGCAATGAAGTGTGATGTAAATCTTCTTGTGAATGAAGTGTAGCCAACATCTCTTTCTTTTTAGAGATAAGCTACCCCATTTTCCGAATTTGTGTTCTATAATGTTTTTATATCTTATTCAGTAATAGAAGTTTGGTTTCACTATATCTCTGTGTTCCATTCCATATTTTTGTGCATTTCATTATTATGTCTCGGTTATATTTATTCCTTCATGTCGTTCTCAAAATTATCCAGATCAAGTGCATTCTAAAATAATCCATGGTCTAGATAAATCTACCCTTATCGCAAACCTTAGCAGGAGAATCATCTCCCATGAATATCACTATTCCGTAACAAGTCTACAAGTATGAGAAATGTCTATATGATGAGGCCATGTGATGGGTAGCCAATTAATCAAGCACCCAAGAATTAGGAGAATATGAAATAGAAATTAATGCATGACCATTAACTCTTTCTGATGATGTCTTATCCCAAGAATTTTTCCTTGCAGTATCTAGAATACAATCCTTTAGGTGATGTTTCTCAAGTGATTGTGCCATGAGATCTATGGTATTTTTCATGCAAGAAATCTTAGGATGGAAACCCTTGTTATAGTAGGAACACTTGGTATTCTCCTTATTTATTTTTTATTCCTTGGAACATGAACTCTTATCTATGGAATTTTTCTTACCTTCCTTCTTGTTCTCTTGGTCCTTCTTGCCCTCGTTATTCTACTTATTATTCTTTTAACTTCATTTAATCTTAAGCGCATGGGTATTTGAACTATTAAGTTCCCCTATCTAGATGAGCTTTGTCTGCTTATGTATAAGTGTCTCCATGAACTCATCTAGGGATGGAATCTTCAATGTGCACCTGATAGCTAAACTGTTACTATGAAAATAAGAAGTGTAGACACAATACTCTGGTCCTAGTTTGGTTAGAATTGAAAATATTAATTGTTTATCTTTCTTATCAATTCCACAATCCCTAACATTAAAAAGTAAATTTTTAAACTTACATAAGTAGTCCTATAGGTTCTCCAAATCATTTGGATTCAATGCATGTAGATCATTCTCCATATGATGGCATATTAGGTTGTTATGCTTGCCTAATCGATCCTTCAACTTTTTCTAAACATCGTTAGGAGTCTTGCAAGTATCGACATGGAAGAGGAGATCTAGAGAGATTATAAAGAACAATATCTTGTAGGATTCATCCATTATGTTGAGGTATTTTGATTTCTTTATGGATGAAGTAGGCTCAACCTCAGTCCGTATGGTGACCCTATACAAACCCTTGATGCAAATTAAATTCTCTATCTTGTGCTTCCACTCAAACTAGTTGAAAGGTGTCAAGATCACTGAACAAGATGGTTGATCCATAGTTCCCTGTGGTATGTCCAATATGATCAATAAACCTAAAATAAAAGTGAATAATACCTCAATAATAGCTTTGATACCACGTAGGATTAAACCACACTCAAATATCTAATTGTGAGTAGGAAATAATACACTAGTTAATTGCAAAAGAGAGGGGAGAGTAAAATATAATCAATTTTCACACATAAGAGATGAAGAAACCAACTCAAATCACCTTGTATTAATCATTGATCATGAGTACAATATATAAGACTCTCCACATGAGGAGTGATGCACACTAGGTTGGGTTTCCATATGCATGCTCAAGTAAAAATAGCAACCAGTCCCACTAGCAAAAATTAACTAATGTCAAAAGTTGCTAATAATAAGGAAAGGTCAAAAATAAGATGTGAAATCAAGTGAGAACTCTCCATGAAGTCAACATGCATTCAACACTAGAAAAAATCTCCTAGAGTAAGACTAGTGTAACATCCCTCTCTTGTGCACACTAAGCGAACTTATTCTTTAAGGACACTTGCTTGCAAGTGATCCATATTATTATACTATTGGGCATTTGATTGTGATTATGAGGCATTCAGGATATGATGACATGTTATTTGGTTTATTGACATAGACAAGAGATATTGATTTGGTTCTCTTGAGTGTGCAGGATTTTGGACCTCGAGGATGCAAAGGCATCGATGAAACACTTGGACTCCGGATTGAGTCAGGGAGTGGACTATTGGGGTTTGACTATTGTATATATATGACTTATGTGCATTTGATTAGATGTTATGATTATGGATTTTATTTCTGACATGATTCGTTGATGATGCAGGATGATGATAGATTGTCGACCAGACTCACATGTGGAGTAGAGGGGTCATGCACGATAACCAAATATGTTGAGGGAGAGGTGTGGACAACAGCCCTGCCACAGCCTACTAGCACTCCCAACGTGGCTCGAACTGTAGGTTAATGATTACCTAGTTCGAGAAGACCCACGATGTCATGAGCGCAGACTGCAACAGTCGCTCACGATGATTCTAAGGGGCGCGCAATAAGGTCGGGGCCTTATTCCTTAGAGGACCTTAGTCTCCCACAAGATCACCTGGTGGATTATTGACTCCAAGGGTTTTTGATGTCTACCAAGTCAGTGAAGAGGTGAGTGGCACTCTTGGAGCACGTAGTGCATCCTGAAGGGCATGTCGTGTAAGAAAAACGGAATGAGACGAGTGGCACCCTTGGAGCACATAGTGCATCCTAAAGGGTACGTCGCACAAGGGAAATAGAAAGAAGCGAGTGGAACCCTTGGAGCATGTAGTGCATCCTGAAGGGCACGTCACACAAGAAAAATCGAAAGAGGGGAGTGGCACCCTTAGAGCATGTAGTGCATCCTAAAGGGCACGTCGCGTAAGGGAAACCGATTGAGGCGAGTGGCACCCTTGGAGCACCTAGTGTGCCCTGAAGGGGATGTCGCATTGTTAACTAATAAGTGAATAAACCTAGATGGCCTTAGAACGAATAATGTGATAAGAAATATTTAAAAACAATTTCCCTAATAAAATGTCACCCAACCTCAGAAATTAAAATCTAGGTCTAAAGTAATACTTTTGGTAAAAAAAATAAAATAATAATAATAATAATCATTAAACATGTGACAAAAAAGGGGTAAGAAACTCGATTAAATTATTAAAATCAAATTATTGAGGGATTTAAAATTTTAAAGGGGAATTGATTGTTTTTCTACTTATGCTAATTAAAATTTTAACTAAAAAGAAAAAAGGGAAAAAGGTGTACATTATACACTTGCTAATTTGAGTTTTAGATTAAAAGGGAAAGAGGGAAATTTAAAAAAATTAGGAAACTAAGAGAAAAAGGGGGAAACATAAAGAGAAAGGGAAACATAAGGAAAAAGAAGAATGACTAACTTAGCAAGGAATCTTGTCTTTAAGAATTTTCTAAATTGAACTCAACTAGTAAATTAATAAGGGGGTAAGTCATTAAAATATGTAAAGGATTATGGGGACACCTAGGAGATATTCTAGGAATGCTTTTAGGTGGGTGAGGGAAACAGGAGTAATCAAATAATTAATGAAATTAATTTCTAGTGCAACGAAGGGGATGGGTGACACATGTACGGGGAGGATTTATTTGAATTAAATTATTGAATATTAAATTAAATGGGAAATTGGGAAATAAATGACTTATAAACTCTATATAAAAGAGGGAGGAGGAGGAGGATGGATCTTATTTTTTATGTGTAATGTTACGTTTCAGAATTTTAGACTTGACTAACTTATGTTGTGGGAGTTGGGATACCCATCTCGTTGAGGAATGGTAACTCAGCCTTGCGAGGCAAGATGGGAGCTATATATTCTCCGGTTTAGTGTGTGTGGCCCCTTTTCACCATGGGTGGCTAAGGGGGAAGAAGAGTACACCTAGAATTGGCTGGGAGGTACCGGTGAAGTCTCATTGGTCGACAAACAAGAGTTGCATGGAGCACGTAGGAAAACAACTTAGAGCTATCACCTTGGGCTACAGTACACTTGTTTTTCTTCAGCATGGTAGATTATTATGACCTTACACTTTCATTTATGTACTTTTAACTGTGTAAAGAAGGTGTTTGACTTAGCATTTTAATTGAGAACTCAAATTCCCCATAGCCTTAAGCTCCTTGCTTGAATTGATTCCCTTGGCATTCGATCCCCAAATTTTGTGACTGTCCTAATGATTTTATTGATTTTTTGTGAAGAGTTGTGTTTTTTACTTCGTCCTCATCCCTAGTTCATCAGTCCATGCCTGAGTATCCGGCCAGGAGCCAAATCGATGGTCGTCACTTCGGTGCACAGTGACCTATAGATTCTAATGCCCTTATTTTTTGTGTGTGGATGGTGAGTGAAGTATGTTTTGCCCAGATGTCTACCAATGTTGGTTGTTCATGGTTAAGTGGTTGTCTTGCGCCTTGCTGCGATTGATTACCTCTATGGTTGTTTTTTTTTTCTTCGCGCAACAAACCGCTTATGACCCTCTATGTTGATCTCTGCATTTGATACATTTCTAGCGAATTTACTATGTGTTTTTATATACTTCTGGTCTGCCTTTTAACCCTGCAATTTATTACTTGGGGAATGATTTTTAGCTTGCGTTTTAACACATAAACCAAAGAGAATCTACCCTTGATTGAATGTGACAGAAAATTTATTTACACAGCGAATGTTTTGGGCGTTTTGCTTGATGGCTTAACAGTGGATTTACTTGTGAATTTCAGTTTTTATTACATAGCGATTTACCCTTTTTGGTCATCCATTGTCATTATTTCAACCACGACTTTCCACACTTTCAACCACACTTCTTCTCGACGTTTTTTTTATAAATATCATTATGAATGCGTTTTTTATATTTTTATAGCCTACGATTGCTACTTGGACAGTGTTTTTCCTGTACTATGCATAACCAAAGGTAGCGATAATAATTTCATGTTGTTAGCATTGATACATGAATCATATCCTTCATATCTTTATCTTCATTAACTATGCAATATCATACTCATTTATTGGTTACATAACAACGATTGAATAACATATTAAACTCGACGAACTTAATAATTATTGACCGCAAATCTTTACATGTAAGTGTGACTACGAATTTAATGTATACTGAGAGTGTGACTACAATTTATTATATAAAGAGAATGTGGTTGTGAAATTTATATATATAGTCAGTGATCCTATGTACCAGGTGTTCATAGACAACTTGTTTATCATTACAGCGACAATATTATTCACTTGCAGACTAGGTTGGATTTAAAGGCTGAGTTTACTTATTTCCTTATTTAATTAAAAGGGTGAAGCGGTTGTGTAGAATCCAGGGAATTCTATTTTGGAACAGGTATCGCGTGGGATGGTTTGGAAATTCCATATTTTAACTTGACGCTCAGAATGCACCCATTTTTACCTCTGAACGGGATAAATTTGAGATACACTGTTGCAACCCTTTGCCCATTTACTGTGGGATCTTACACTAGTCGACAACACTGCGATGACCACGTTGATTATGGAGATTCAATGAATTTCCCCAGGGGTAACGCATCTGCACCTCTTTATGGACAACGATTTGGTGGCGATGAATAAATTTTGGATACTTGTACCTGTGATTTAGGATTTAGAAGTTTAGATGATTATTGCCTAAATTCACTGCTAAGCTAAAGTATTTCTAATTAAACCTACACCTACAATCTTCATCGTAATCTGTCCCAAGAACTGACGTGAAAGGGTTGTTAAGACGATTCGACGAAATCTTCAAAGGTTGTAGGTGATCAAAATTTAATCTTCACTCTAATACACTTCGAATCATTCACAAACTTATAGAATATCTTATTTTAATCACCATGTTTCTTATTAGAATCTCTTATTATTTAGAATCACCAGAATTGATGATTATATATATATAGTCGTGCTTATAGAATTGCTGACTATAATACTTTGTGTGTTTATATATTTTTGGATTATATTTTACTGATTATATATTTTGTTGACTTAGTATTTTAAGATATATATATATATATATATAATCAAATCATTTTAGAATCTCTTGTTATTTAGAATCGCCAAATTTTCCAGATTTCGCAGGATATCAGACTCTCTTAGATATGATATAGCTATTCGCTATTTAGGAAGAGTGAATAGCTATATCAGACTCTCTTAGATCTGATATAGCTATTCACTCTGTGTTTTGTCTGTGTGATACTTCTTTAGTGTAAAGCCTTTGTGTGATCCATGAGGAATCCAGTGTCGTATCAAGAGTCTCGGGCTGTTTAAAGGCATAGTTCCACTCTTGCGACACATCTGAGTGTCGTATCAAGAGTCTCGGACTGTTTAAAGGAACAGTTTCCACTCTTGCGACACATTTGAGGCCGTATCAGTAGTCTCGGGCTGTTTAAAGGCACAGTTTCCACTACTACGACCTCCTGAAAGATTTGCTAGTTTATGCCTGAGCAGTCGGCCAGGAGCCTGTCTAATCTTCTTTTGGGAAGACATAAGACTAAATGACCTGCTTTTCTGTGCAGAAATAGTATTATCTACTATAATGGATTCTAGGTCAGTTTCTTTTAGAGAAGTTAAAAATGATGAAGAATGCAATACCTCTGGGTCTGACTCTGTAAATAGTCTTGAGTCAATGTTTTCTTTAAATAGAACTCAGAGTATAAACCATGCATATTTAGAAGAAGTTGAAATAAATCCTCAAGCCGCATGGAAATTACCTCCGATATCTCCAAGTAAAGTCTACCAAGACCTAACTATGTTCCATCTTAAAGCTGTGACTAGAGTATTTGTTAAAGAATCAATAAGTACAATACATCAGAATAGTGATGTTACTCAAACAATTTCCCTATTAAATCCAAAAGAGATTCAAAAGGAAGCTAAGAAACATGGAACAAACTTCCTGCATTTTGGATGTATCAGAATCAGAATAAATGCTCTCGTCCATAAAGGAATAGATGCCTATGTACTTTGTACAGTAAGGGATCTAACTCACAATAAGTTTACCGATTCCTTGATAGGTGGAATTGTAGCCCCTCTATCTAATGGACCAGTCTATTTTGACAGTTATCAAAATTTCTCTGTATATACTTTTGATGAAAATCTTGCAGACATCCTAAAGCTGCAAATTAGAACAATGGGATTTGATATGTGTTCCAGCAGAACAAATATAGCCGTCCAAGCCAGGGGATGCTTTAGACATAAAAATACTATGTTCCCAGCAGTCTTACATGCCCCCAACAAAGAATCCCAGTCAAGCACTCTAGTCATAACAGACCCTCTAAATCAGAAAATGGAACATTGTACCATAAAATGGGAAAATCTCTCTTTTCCTACAAATTGGGTCATTGATATTCCAAGGGAACCTATACAAAGATCTATTACTTCTGCCCAGATAAAAGAGACACCAAACTCTGCAGTCATTTCCTTTCCCCAGAATTTTTTTTCTAAGTCATCCTCTTGTAAAATACCACCTTATTCATTTTGTTTACACCCTTCATTACAGGCTTTAGCCAATCAAGTTGGGAAAGTTCCCTTTGTAGTAAAATGTTTTGATTGTGGAGAATTGATTACCTTAGCTACTCTTTCTGCATTCGAAGAAAATGAAAGAGTACAATTTGAGCACTCCAATCATAATCCTAGAACAAATTTACCTCCACCAAACTCTACTGCAAAAGATCAATGTCCACATCCTTAATGTTCGGAAATTCCTTTTCCTCATGATTCGCATGTTTTGGTTATACAAGATAATCTGGATGAAAAAATAAAATCTAGAAAATAATCCTACATCCCTGAGGATACAAGAAGACCATCTGTTCCAGAAATAAAAAAAAATTTGACTCTTTTTAAAGGATGTCAAAAAGAATTCATAAAGCCAGAATGGATGAAAGAAATGCTGAATTGGGATATGTACACTCATCCAGAAGCAAGAGAATTTGCCAAGAGAACTTCAAATGAAGAAAATATTAAATTAGATCAAGACTGGAAGAATTTTATGGAAAAAGAAAATATGTATATATCTTTCTATGAATGGAGAAGGACATCTATTCTCAAAAAAGAAAATTCCTGGAAATTAATTCCTCAGAAAGCTAATCCCATCTGCTATCCAATCAAAACTCTTTCTATCTCTGATTTAGGAAGAGAAATCAGTAGGATCAAGAAATCCATGGAAAATACTTCAGAACAGAAGAAAGAAGAAAAGGATGAAAGTCTTCAAGTCAAACATCAAAAATATCATGTCTTGATTGAACTAAAAATTCAAGACCTACATTTTAAATTGAAGAACTTAATTGATACTGGATCAGATTTGAATATGCTAAATAAGCATGTTATCCCTGTATCTTTATGGGGAAAAACTCAGGCTATGGTTGTGGGATTAGGAAACATTCCAAATGATATTTCATTCCAGGTTCCAGAAGCAGTTCTCTATTTCCAAGATTTATGTCTTAAAATGAAATTCTTATTAGTAGATATCCCTGTTGCTTGTATCCTTGGCACTCCTTTCCTTGCAGTAGTTTCTCCCCATGGTTCAACCATGGTGACTCCAGAAAATCCAGGATACTTCATTACAATCCAGGGTAGTAAAATAATTAAACTCCCATTTGTATCTACTCCTAGGATTTCAGATGTTGTTCAGCTTAATCTTAGAAAGGTTGAAAAGATAAAAGAGCTGAAGGCCTTCCAGACAGAAATCAGAATTCAAGATCAATTGAAACAAATAAACATCCAGGAAAATATCTTCTTCTTAAAAGAAAAATTAATTAATTCAGTTTGCTCAAAAAATCCTACTGCCTTTTGGAAGCAGAAAAAGCATGAAGTCTTCCTTCCTTACAGAGAAGACTATCAGGGAAAGCCTTGTAAAAGCAGAGCCATACCAATGAATGCTGAATACCAAAAGCTTTGTGCAGATGAAATTGAGGGATTACTCAAAAAGGAACTAATCAAAAAATCTACTAGTCCTTGGAACTGTTATGGGTTTTATGTAAATAAACATTCAGAACAAAACAGAGGAGTTCCTAGACTAGTACTCAACTATAAACCCCTCAATAAAGTATTAGCAGATGATACTTATCCCATTCCAAATAAAAGCATCCTTGTTACCAGAATTGCAGGTGCAAATATTTTTTCAAAATTTGATTTGAAATCAGGATTTTGGCAAGTAACCATTCATGAAAACGACAAATTTAAAACTTCTTTTAATGTCCCTGCTGGGCATTATGAATGGAATGTGATGCCTTTTGGGCTAAAGAATGCTCTTGCAAAATTTCAAAGGGTGATGGATGATACTTTAAAGCCACATTTTGATTGGATCATTGTATATATTGATGACATTTTGGTTTTCTCTTCATCGATAGATCAACATTTTAAACATCTGAAGAAGCTTTTACAAGTCCTCAAGCAAGCTGGGCTAGTATTATCCAAGAAAAAGATTGAACTTTTCCAGACACAGATCAAATTTCTTGGTCATACTATTGACAATGGTCAAATCACTCTGCAAACTCATGCTGTTGAATTTGCAGATAAATTTCCAGACAAGATTATTGATAAAACACAGCTGCAAAGGTTCTTAGGAAGTCTAAATGATATAAGCCATTTTTATAAAAACTGTGCACAGGATAGAAGACTCCTTAATGATAGATTGAAAAAATAACCAAGTCCCTGGAGAGAGGCACATATTCAAGCTGTAAGAAATATCAAAGCCAGGACAAAGAATCTTCCCATCCTACATATCTCTGATGATAATCTCCCAAAAATAGTAGAAATTGATGCCAGTAATATTGGCTGGGGAGCAGTTTTAAAACAAGTCAAAGACAAGGGAAAGGAATAAGTTATTCAATTTGCCTCTAGTTTATGGCAAGCAGCAGAGAAAAATTATTCTGCATTGGATAAAGAAATTAAAGCTGCCCTGAATGCCATACATAAATTTGAAATCTATTTGATTTACAAAATATTTCTTCTTAGGACTGATGCTGCAGCAATGAATAAGGTTTTAAGCAAGGAAATAAAAAATCCTGGAGATCATAAATTTGCTCGATGGCAAGCCCTATTTAGTAATTTTGATTTTTCCGTAGATCATATTAAAGGAAGTAAAAATTGTTTTCCTGACTTCTTAAGCAGGGAACATCTGTAGCCACTACAACAGAGCCTAGTAATCTCCATCCAGCTCATAGAAAACTCTGAACACATTGAAAATATTCCCGATTCTTTGAGATGTGAAGATTATGCAAATAATCGGCTTCCTAGATGGGAATTAAGGAGCACTAAAGTTTTATCTCCAACTACTCAAATTCCTTACTCAAATCTAGTCCCTGAAGTCAAAAGAAGAGGAAATACAAATGTTTTGTTTCCTACCATCAATCAGGATAATAGGAGAGCACTTCAAGCACAACAGGATTTAACAGAATTATTCCATGATATCAATCTAATTTGGGATATAAGAGATAATGAGAGTCACCATCAGCAATATCTTTTCTTAGATAGGCCCAGACTGATATCACATTGGCTTGAGGGAAATGCTGACATCATATTTCCAGAAACAAGCTATAATTACCATGATTATAGAAATTTATGGTGGCAGCTCATTCAAAATGAAGATATTCTATTTATGGTAAAGTTTGGTTGTGTAAATTCTTCCACTGGAGGAAGGCCACCCATATGGATTGCTGACTGGAGGAGATATTTTGGCCTTAATAAAGAATCAATCGATCCATATATGCTATTATCCTCCCCTCTACTTTCTACCGTTGAATATTTGTACTACCAAGGGCCAAATGATGGTGAAATCCTTCGCAGCTTCATCCTGAATCACTATCAATGGGGAATCAAATCTAATACCATCCTCCAATGCATTAATAAAAAATTGTTCATAGTCCGTAAGATTTACACAAAATCATGGGATACTCTACATTATCCGGAAATATTTTCTAGCTTCATTGAAAATGATTGAAAATACCCTAATCTCTGGTTTCCGTGGGTTTGTACCTTAAAACTCCACAGTGTAATAATTCATGTCTAAATGGCCGACAGTGGTTCCATTCGGGTTCCGTGGGTTGTCGTCATTAAACTCCACTTTGTACATAGTGTTGTCATTTCAATAATGAGAATCTTGGAAACTCGGAGCACTTCTCCGACTTTTGGTGCGGATTGACCCACATTTCCAAGATGCTCTACTGTTTATCACATGTTGTCCTCTTTTATGTCATATATGTTTGTACTCTGGTCGGGGAATCTTACATGACAACCCCGTCAGGTATACTATTTATCATGTGACATGGTACTCTGGCCGAGGAATCTTGCACGACTCCCTCGTCAGATCTACTATTTAAATCTGCTTTCGGTGGATTTATTATTAAAATAATGATTTGGTCAGAGATTCCTGCGTGAATACATCTGCCGAATCCTAAAAGTAAGATTGAATGGAAGACATGTAGGACCACTTGTCTATTCGGGTCTTAGCTTCATGATGACTCTTCCTCCCGAAATTCCTATAAAAGAAAGAGGAGAGCTCATTATCTTCATTCCCGATTTTGTGAGTTCTGTGATAGTCAGTCTAGTTTTCTAAGCTTCCCTTTTGTCTGAAGCTTCGAGTCTTTCTGTCTGTAAGTTTGTGAGTCGAGTGAAGAGCATCCTGCTCAGAGTCTATAATCTATGCATCTGGCACATGATATTGTAATACCCGAAGAAGCTTTTATGCTTTGATAATATAAAGACTTATGCTTGTGATATATCTCTGATGCTTGTCTATTGTCTCTCTATTATGCGCACATTGTGACTTCATTTATTTGCCTGTATTTGCATCCGTTGTTCCCTGGTACTGCTAAGGCTGAGTTGCTTATCCTGTTGGTAAGGTTGTTGGTAATCTGGTGTAAGGCGTCGGTGGAGCAGTGGTAGTAAGTCCCGCTAGGCAGGAGGCCGCTAAGGGCAGTTGTAGCTGTGAAAGTTCACCGAAAACTAGCTATAGGCTTCAAATAGAACTTTTGGAAGGGCTCAATGGAATTCGAGTGATAGGCTTCAGGAAGTTAAGAATATTAAAGTGGTTAACCTGCTGATATTGGTTCTGACGGAAGTAGCAGAAATCAGAAGACCAGATGGTGAAGGGAGATTGCGCATGAGACAAGCCGGCAATATTTCAAGTTTCATTCTCTGACATAGGAGGCCTCTGAGTTTACAAATGGTTTGAAAATGAGTGCACCACACAGCTTTGTCAAGGGCCTCCCCTGTCAGAGAATGAAGCTTGACGTATTGACTGCTTGTCTCATGCGCAATCTCCCTTCACCATCTGGTCTTCTGGTTTCTACTACTTCCTTCAAAACCAATATCGTCGGGTTAACCGCTTTACTTTGCTTAGCTTCCTGAATCCTATCACTCAAAGTCCATCGAGCCCTTTTAGCAGTTCTATTTGAAGCCTATAACTGGTTTTCAGTGAACTTTCACAGCTACAACTGCCCTTAGCGTCCTCCTGCCTAGTAGGACTTACTACCACTGCTCCACCAACGCCTTACACCAGATTACCAACAACCTTACCAACAGGATAAGAAACTCAGCCTTAGCAGTACCAGGGAACAACGGATGCAAATACAGGCAAATAAATGAAGTCACAATGTTCACATAATAGAGAGACAATAGACAAGCATCATAGATGAATAACAAGCGGAAGTCTTTATATTATCAGAGCATAAAAGCATTCGGGTATTACAATATGTGCCAGAGGCACTGATAACAGACTCAGAGTAGGATGCTCTTCGCTCGACTTACAGACTTACAGACTTACAGATAGAAAGACACAAAGCTTCAGACAAAAGGGAAGCTTAGAACCTAAGACTGACTAACTCACAACTCACAAATTCGGGAATGAAGATAATGAGCTCTCCTCCTTCTTTTATAGGAATTTTGGGAGGAAGAGTCATCATGAAGCTAAGACCTGAATAGACAAGTGGTCCTACATGTCTTCCACTTAATCTTACTTTTAGGATTCAGCAGATGTATTCATGCAGGAATCTCTGACCAAATCATTATTTTAATAATAAATCCACTGAAAGCATATTTAAACAGTAGATCTGATGAGGGAGTCGTGCAAGATTCCTCGGCCAGAGTACCATGTCACATGATAAACAGTAGACCTGACGGGGTTGTCATGTAAGATTCCCCGACCAGAGTACAAACATATATGACATAAAAGAGGACAACATGTGATAAATAGTAGAGCATCTTGGAAATGTGGGTCAATCCGCACCAAAAGTCAGAGAAGTGCTCCGAGTTTCCAAGATTCTCATTATTGAAATGACAACACTATGTACAAAGTGGAGTTTAATGACGGCAACCCATGGAACCCGAATGGCACCACTGTCAGCCATTTAGACATGAATTATTACACGGTGGAGTTTTAAGGTGTAAACCCACAAAACCTTTATTCTAATTGATGATCATGGAAGTGTCGGAAATTATATGGGTCCCAATGCTGGGTATAAATTTCCCTGTATAATTTTGGATCTTCATTTCTTTCTTCTTCTTGATGAAGAATGAATTTTGTACAGATCACCCAAGGATGTCTTTCTGTTACAAACAACATTTTGTATTCTTCTTCTGAGTATAGATCCTTTAGAGTATCCAATCTTCTATTTGGAAAAAGGAACATTTTTGCAGTGTCAAATACTTGGGGATGAATATTTACTAGATTTATCCCAAATTTATTCCACCATTCCATAATCCATTCTAGTTCAGGTTCAAGAACAAAAGTAACTGCAAACTTAATCATACAGTAATAATATTTGTATCTGTCTGTCCAGATACAAATGTTAAACCACATTGCTTTCTACTGATGATAAGTTATATTGAATAGTTTTTCTTCTAGATCTCTGTTAGGCCAATCTTGAATGGTTCTCATTCGATTAATCTGGAAGAAATGATATGTAGGAGCTTCTTCCCATCTTTGGGTTTGATGATCAAACCATTGTCTGTTTGCAGATCTAAGTCTGCTTAAATCTCCCATTTCAATTAATTTTTCCCTGGATGAGGAAGTTGAAGACTGATGCATTCTTCCAAGTATATGTTGAGGGAGCAGTACATTAATATTAGTATTTCTTGAAAATCCAGGCAATCCCAACTCAACTTCATCTGAAGCTCTGAATTGCCATTCTGGTATCCAAATTCAATCAAACTCTTCCCAAGGAGTATTATCATCCAGATAATGAGTGACTGGAACATTTCTTTGATCATCAAAAACTTCTACTATTACCAAACTTTTCTTGCAATAGGCAAGTTGCATATGATGTTCAGAAATAAACGATAACTCTATCCTTTTGGAAGGACTTCCATTTATGTTGGGCATGGTAATAAAGAATCCTTTTTTTCCATCTGGACATATACAAGAACCATGAGGTTCTACTGCTGATAAAAAAGGTGTGCCAAGGATACAATCAACTGGTAAATCAGAAATTTGGAATTTCATTCCTAATGCATAATCTTCAAGGATCAGGATGCCTTTAGGAACTTCAAATTGGAAAGAAGTATTTACATTTCCTAGTCCTGTAGCTGATCCAAAACTAGGAAGCCAGTATTTTGCAGGGATAAGATCTTTATGCAACAGGTTTAAATCTGATCCAGTGTCTATTAGTGCAGTTAATGAAAAAATCTCTTGATTAATTTCTAACTGGATCTTTATATAATACTTCTGGTATTTGATAGGCAGAATCTTCATACCTATCATTCCCTGCATTTCTGTTGTAGTCTGTTCTAGAAGCACAGTCTCAAAAGGGGCATCTTCTAATGGTGGAGGAATAGAATCCAACCTTTCTTTAATTTGTTTGATTTCTTGTCTGGCCCATGAATCAACTTTAAAACTGGTCTCAGTATCTAATCTGTTGACTGTTTCTTTTAACTTAAAGACTTCCTTTCTAAGAAGTATAACTTCTTTGGCTAGTTCTGTAACAGAGATATTGTGCAGTTTTGGTTCTCTGTTAAACTTTATATATGTCTTTGTGTTCTTGTCAAAGGAAGCATCTAAAAACAAAGGCTGTCTTCTTGGTATTTCAGAATGTTTACCCTTTTGTTCTGCCATGACAGTCTTAATAAATGTTTCAAGAAGGGAACTTTTCATGTCACCTTATGGAAGGCCTTTTATTTGGGCAAGCATTTGTGCCTCTTGATCACCTATGTTCTGAAACATACAGACTTTCAATTTTTCCTGAATTTTAGGTTCTGAATCAGAATCAGAACTGTCACTGCTACTTTCACAAGTACAAAAATTTGGATTGCTGCAACTACAGTGTTGGTTGATCAGAATTTCATTTTCTAAGGAATATTCAAACTATGATGTGCTGCTGGAAGAACAACATCTTTTTTGAAGAAGATGAACTTCTTCTTTTGGTTTATAAAAAGGATTATGGGGACATGAATTGGTATCATGATTGTTTTCCCCACACCTGGTGCAGTGAATCTTTAGAATTAACTGCCTCCTTTCCTGAGCCTCTTTTGCCTTTTGTTCAGAAAATTTTCCTTTTGTTTTTCTGGAGGCTTCATTTTCTAGACAATCATGAGCATAATGGCCCTGCTTTCCACAAATCCAGCAGGTTACTCTCTGTTTTGCTTCATGAGTATGAGATTTGAGCCTAATATCTTTTGGCTCATAATAATGGCTTTTAGGAACATACTTGTACCTAGCTTTATATTTTCATCCTTTTCCTCCCCTGAAGTATTTAGGCTTTTTTCTTCTTTTTCTTGTTGGATTAGAGAGATATAGTCCATATTGTTCACACATTTATTTTTGATCAGGGAGATAAGAAGACTTTGACACAGAATTTTGTATTTTCATGCTGGTACATAGTCCTACCAATGTTTTGGTTATTAAGGAATATATTTCTCCCCAAGTATACAATTCATAAGGAAGTTTGAAAACCTCCTCCATCTTTAGATATTCCACAAACTTACTTGGAAGAGCTGCCAAATAAACTTGTTTCCATAACAAGTTTTTGCTTTCTTTCACTTCAAATATTCTCTGTGTCCATTCTTTATGAAATTGTTCATATTCATACATCTTTCTACATTTCATATTCATAAGAACAATTTCATGTTTATCAGCAATTTCATTCTCTGTTCCACACCAATGCTCAAGTATCAAAGTAGTAAGAGCACCAATCATATTATTCACTGGAGTTCCATCAGTGTGGTATACAATATCTCCTTCTTCATCCTTTAAAACTTCTGCTTCCATCTTTGAAATCATTAATGGAGAGGAAATAACTTCCCACCATATACTGAGGGTACCTGTGAAACACTGAATAATAGTTTTGCATGCTTCAATTTCTGTTGTTCCCTTCATACACATTATTTTGTATGAAACATACATCCTATCGATCAATTGTCTTATTTGAGCAATTGACAGATTATCAATGTTCCATTCTTGGAACCAATCATCAGCAAATGTTTGTGATTCTGGAAGTCTCCCTTTTCCAACCAAGTCAGGGGGTGAGGGTCTAGCAGTGTGATGTGGGAGATTTTCATAACTTGGATTTTTTATGGTAAGCAGAGAATGATGATCTCTTGGAGATTTTGAAGAAGATTCAGGTGTTTCTTTTTCAGGAGGAAAATGTAATGGGAATATTTTTACAATTTCTATCTCAGAAGGTTTGTGTACAGGAGATAGAATAGAAATATGAGAACTGGGAAGGATAAATGAGGTAGGAATGGGTTTGTCAGGTTGGTTGGCTTTCCCCTTGATTTCTGTTAAGGTTCTTCCCATATGAGAGAAGCCTGTTCCCAATCCTTCCATGATTTCTTCATGGTTTTTGCTAGACTCTTTGGCCTTATACTCAATTTCTAATAAAGCAGAATTCATTTTATCTTTCACATCAATGACCTTTTCTTGTATTTGGTCCACAGATCTAACAATGGTATTAGTAGATACTTGAAGATCCATGATTTGGTCTTTTCTTGCATAGTCATTTGTTATGAAAGTATGTGTGGGCATTCCTCTTAAAGAAGTATTAGTCCAGTTTAACTGCTCTGAAACTGATTGAACTCTCTTGTCAATTCCTGACAATTTAATAGATTCTTCTGAGAGTAATAGAAGAATTGCTCTAACTTGTTTAGAATTGTCTTCTAGTACAATTCCTTTGAAAGGGGGAAAAGTGGAATTTGATTCAACAATGCTGCCATCAAGGCTTTTCCACTTATGCTTTGGAGAAGTAGATTCAGAGCTTTCTCCTATCATTTGGACTATTGGGTTTTGTTTTAATTTCCTCCATTAAAAGAAGGAAATCCAGTTATCTTCTTCAGACATGAAATCTTTCCATTCTTTTGACAGTCTTAATTTTTTAGAATCTGGAGTGACTGTGTCAAATTCTTTTGTCTCAGGATTTGTAAACAAATCCCAGTTCAACATTCTTTTAATCCATTCCTCAAGAATAGATCCTTTCTGGCATCCTTTCATGACTGTATGAAATTTATGAATTTCATTTACAGATGGTCTTTGTATATAATTAGGTAAAGGATTTGTAAATATACAGTTTGGGATAACTGTGTCACATTGTTTAGTATATCCTAACCCATACTTAGGAGCACCAGGTGGTCTCATGCCTTTGTAAATGTCTTTGATTTTAGGATCCAATGATTCTATTGAAGCCATGTAATGAATCATAAAACAGAAAGAATTGTCTGAAGTAGATGCAGAAGAATATACAGTATTATATAAAGATCGGACATTTGCAGAGGAATCCATAATAGTAGATATTACTATTTCTGCATAGAAAAGAAGGGCGTTTAGTCTTATGTCTTTCCGAAATAAGATTAGACAGGCTCCTGGCCGACTACTCAGGCAGAAACTAGCAAATCTTTCAGGACGTCACAGTAGTGGAAACTGTGCCTTTAAACAGCCCGAGACTACTGATACGGTCTCAAATGTGTTGCAAGAGTGGAAACTGTGCCTTTAAACAACCCGAGACTCTTGATACGGCACTCAGATGTGTCGCAAGAGTGGAACTGTGCCTTTAAACAACCCGAGACTCTTGATACGACACTGGATTCCTTATGGATCACACAAAGGCTTTACACAAAAGAAGCATCACACAGACAAAACACAGAGCGAATAGCTATATCATATCTAAGAGAGTCTGATATCATACCCGGGTTGAAAATGAGTGCATGGCCTTCCCTAGTATAGCTATTCTCTCTTCCTCACCTTCCCTGGTTCACTGTTTTTAAGGCATATTTTCATTAATCATAGTAATGGACCATAATGGTTTTAATTGCCACTTTCTATTTAGTTCTTGTCGGTCATAAGAAGGGAATCTTTTGATTTATGTTTTTAATGAATTTATATATACTTTTGGTTAAAATTTTATTTAAGGATATAAACTTGAGATTGGTTTACTTGACGGTTGTTGGGCTCTTAGATTGGAGGCTAAAATCTATTTCCCTCACTTTAATATGCCATATTTTACCACGGTCAGAATATTATAATTAAGTTCTGGCAAGTGGCAGGATTTTTTTATTATTATTCCTTATCAGTCCAATCCGTGTGATTCTGAAATCGCGTGGAAGGAATTATGGGATGCCTAGGGGATTTGGTTAATTTTGTAGTTAGGTTCAGGATAATAATTAATTGGAATTTTTAGGACAATATTGATTTATTCAAGTGAATCGATGCTCATTCTTTTAATGATGGAAAGGGGATTGTAATTAGGGAAGAATGGAGAAGGCTTGGTTTTTTATTATTCATGGCGTTTGCTGGAAAGGTTTAATGGAAGGTAAACTTTTGATTGCAGAAGTTAATGGAGGTATTACAAGTTGTGGTTTTTAGTCATTCCTTATTTTACTTGCGAAGATTGATTAATCATAGTTAATGTTTATTGACATGATGTTGAGTGATTAAATGTTTTTCTAACTAGCATGCATGGACCGTAAATAATTGTGCCTCAAGTTTGTTGATGCTAGATAAGATTGTATGTAAGTTTCCTTATGCGCTTGAAATTTAAGGTCAATTGAAGTAATGTCTCTATGTTTGTAATTGTTTGGATGTGCATGGTGAAGGGCCACTGACGATCGACCAATGTTGCTTGGGTGCATCGTGCCAAGTGTTGATGCAATGTTTCTCTTACTTGCCCGCTTTAAGATTTCGTGTTACTTGGGTCGTTGTTGTATGTTTCCTTCTTTCCTTATAGCAAAAAAAAAAATTGCACCTTTTCTTCGCTGACAGTTGTAATGATAGGGGACATTACATATGGTTTCAAAGTGGATTCAACCTTGTGACTGTGGATCGCCAGGCTTTCCACTACAGTAAACCCTTGTGTAGTAACTTAGCGCTAATTAAAACCTTAACGTATCCATGTGGTGATCTCGATTAGAGGATGCCACAAAGGTTCATGGTGTGGTGTCAGGGAAGGAGCTGCGATGCCTCTAGAGGTGCCCACACCCTCGAAGTCTAACCCCCAAGGGGAAGAACAAGTACTAGGGTTGGAGTCGATTGTCATAAGGGATAATAATGGTCTGACAAGGTACTTCCAGAGATTGTCAGAGGCCTTGTTTCACCATCTGTACTGAGATGAGGCCATGGTGCCTATACCCCTAAGGGCCCATCTAGTACTATTAGTATTCACCATGAACTCGAGAAGGTCAAATTTCTTGAGTTCTTTGGTGCCCCAGATGGTGCATCCACCAAGGCATGGTTGGATAATATGGTGATGTTCTTTGCACTTCATGACTATACCTCCAACATGAAGGTCCACATGCCGATATTTCAACTGAAGGGGAGCTCTCTTCTATGGTGGAAGACGCTCTTGCCACAATTGAACATGGTCGTCGAAGATGTGTCATGGGAAACTTTTGAGGAACGATTATGAGAGAGGTACCTATTAGAGGAATTCATTGAGTATCAGCTCAACAAGTTCAATGCCTTGCGACAGGGTGGTCATACAGTGCTAGAGTACGAGGCCCATCTTATGGAGTTGCTTCAGTATGCTCTGCATATTAATACCGAGAAAATTAAGGTCAACAGATTCCTATTTGGCCTTAACATCAGCATACGTGCAAAGGTTAGGATTCTAATGCCTTAGACCTTGCATGATGCCATCCAGAAGGCCCTCATAGCAGAGGAGGAGCTTATCAGCGGGGGTTAGAGCATGACTCTAACGAGACCAGTAGGGCAAGTGTCATCTGGTGCGCATCAACATTAGACACTAGCTAGATCGACGCCAGGGTATCATGGCTTCCAGAGAGGATCCACTTCCACTACACCTCGATGATGAACACCTTAGTAGCGGACACCTTATTGGGGACCACAACATCAATAGCAGTGTTGACCGCAACAACAACAGTTTAGGCCTGCTCAGCAGAACAAAACATGATTCCAGGCTGGTGGGCCATCATCTTCTACTTCGAGTACCAGGAGAACTAGACCGAAGAAGGGGTGTTCGACGTGTGGGGAGCCACACTACAAGCGTGATTTCCTAGTGGAGAGGACTAGAGCATATAGATCAGTTGGACCGACTATCGTCGGAGATTTGGGGAAGGCCCATCAGATTCATGCAGTGGTGAATAACCACTAGGTAGAGCACCAGTCGACTGTGATCGAGACGTTAGGCATCGTCACTGACCAAACCTTAAGTATTTTGATAGATCTCAGTGCTCCTGAGAGTTTCATTTATGGTGTAGCGCTAAAAAGGATTAAGGTAAAGGAAGTCGAACAGGATGAGTTTATCTTTGTAGAGATGGCTTCGAGAGCCAAACAAAAGGTTGAAGGGAAGGTTATGGGTTGTATCCTTAACCTGGGATAGTTTTTCACCAGGGCCAACCTGTACATCACAATATTAGTATCTTATGACTTCGTTATCGGTATGTACTAGTTGGAATCGCATGAAACAATACTCAACTATAAGACAAAATGGTTGAGCTTGGTCGATGATGAGGGAGAGAAACTTGTGATTGTAGGTCGGAACCAGGGAGTTTCCCTGAGGTTTATCTCTTCCTTACAGTTACGAAAGAGCATGCGCAAGGGGCGTAAGATTTATGTGATTCTTGTGTTATATGAAAAGGGAGTAGAAAAAGGTCTAGAACACCTTTTGGTGGTGAGAGAGTTTGTGGATGTCTTCCCAAAGGATCTATCTAGGATGTCGCCAGAGAGGGAATTGGAGTTCACCATAGACCTAAAACCGAGGACTCAATCGATAACTAGAACACCTTATGGGATGTCAACGTCGGAGTTAGAGGAGTTGAGGATGCAACTGAAAGAGTTGTTGGACCTGGGACTTATACATCCAAGTGTATCACAGTGGGGCATGCCTGTTATTTTCATATGAAGTAAGGATGGGTCATGGAGACTCTGCATTGACAACTGTCAATTGAACAAGGCAATGATCAAGAATCAGTATATGTTGCCAGGGATTGATGGTCTATTTGATCAGATGCAGGGTGCGATGGTGTTTTTAAGATCGATTTGCGATCATGGTATCACCAGTTACGGATCAAGGAGGATGACATCCCTAAGAACTCCTTTAAGATCAGGTTTGGACATTACGAGTTTACTGTTTTACCATTTGGACTGACAAACACCCCAAGGGTATTTATGAGTTTGATGAATGGGGTGTTTCGTGAGTACTTGGACAAGTTCATCCAAGTATTCATTGACGATATTTTGATTTACTATTGGATGACAAAGGAGCATGACGAGCACTTTCACTTCATACTACAGTGTCTGCGAGAGCACAAATTGTTAGGGAATTTTTCCAAATGCTCGTTTTATCAATCGAGGATTCGCTACTTAGGGCATGTCATCTTCGACGAAGGTATAGTCATGGATCCAACAAAGGTCAAGGATATTATGGAATGGATTGCACCAATGAATGTCCCAGAAGTGCGCAACTTCATGGGTTTAGCAGGATACTATCGACGACTCGTCGAGGGATTTTCGAAGATAGAAAATCTGATCATGGAATTGCATAAGAAGAACAAGAAGTTTGTTTGAACCAAGAAATGCACAGAAGAATTTCGAAGGCTCAAGGAGTTGTTGACAATGACACCAATACTAAAGGTCCCTGACATGGATGTAGACTTCTTGGTATGCATTGACACATCCAAGGAAGGCATAGGTGGAGTCTTGATGCAAGACGGTCGAGTGATCGCTTACATATCGAGGAAACTGAGAAGGCATGAGGAGAACTATGTGATGCACAATTTCGATTTGTTAGCCATTGTATATGCCTTGAAGTTTTGGAGACGGTACCTTGTTGGATGAAAATTTGAGTTAAAGATGAACCACTGTGGAATACAACACATCTTTACACAAAGCAACCTGAATGCGTGACAACGATGTTGGTCAAAACTGCTTAGCGAGTATGATTTCGAGATAACTTACATAAAAGGAACAATGACCTGAGTGGCAGATGCATTGAGTTGGAGACCATGCATCTTTTTAGTGTTTCATCTTCAAACAAATCTACATAAAAAGATTCTAACTTTACAGTGCGATGATGACTGGTACAAAGAGGTCAATGATTTTATCGGACAACACACACTGATGGTAACAATTTTTGAAGGATTTACGTTTGACGACAATGGATTATTGAGATTTAAAAATGGAATTTATGTGCCACCGAAATACAAGTTGAGGAGATTGTTCCTAAATGAGGCTCACAGAGTAGTGTACATGTCTCACAAAGGGGTCACGAAGATGAAGGTGGACATTAAACCCTTATTCTTTTGGAAAGGAATGAAGGAAGACATAGTCAACATGTGGCCAGATGTCTAGAATGTCAGCAGGTAAAGGTTGAACATAGACATCTAGCAATATTACTACAACCATATGCTATTCCAGAATCAAATTGGGAGGTTATTTCGATGGATTTCATTGTTGGATTGCCACTGACGTCAAGGAGACACAAGTCGATTTTTGTGGTAGTCGACACTCTGACGAAGAGTTTTCATTTTATTTAGGTGCGTATGACATATAAAGCACCTGCCATAGCTATAGTTTTCATTATTGAGATTGTGATGTTGCATGGCATACCTGAGAGGATTATATTCTATCGAGGATCGGTGTTTACTAGATGATTTTGGACTAGTTTCCAAGAGGCCTTGGGAACCCAACTTAACTTTAGTATTGAGTATCACCCGGAGTCTGATGGGTAGGACAATTGAACGAAACAGAACTTGGAAGACATGTTGCACATGTACATGATGGACCAACAGAAGCATTGGGAATAATTCTTGCCACTGGTAGAACTTGCTTATAGCAATAGTTACCAAAGAACCATTAAGATTGCGCATTTTGAGTTCCTTTATGGGCGACCATGTCAAATGCCTCTTAGTTGGGATCGAATTGAGGATAGGGTCCTGGTGGGACCAGAAGTGATCAAAGAAAAGGAAGATCAAATGCAAACAATAAGACAAAGGATCAAAGAAGTGCAGGATCAACAAAAGAGTTATGTCGATGCGCATCGTGTCGACCGTAGTTACAAAGTGGGTGATCAAGTATTCTTCCAGGTAAAACCACATAAGAGTTTGATCAAGTTTGTAAAGGGAGCTAAAATCTCTCCTAGGTTCGTGGGACCTTTTGAGATTGTGGAGAGAAAGGGTCTCGTGGCTTATTGACTAGCCTTGCCTGATTATTTGAGGCGTATGCACAATGTTTTTCATGTATCTATTTTGAGACAGTATATTAGTGATCCTACACATGTTATTGCCATGATTTTCCTGTAGGTATTGGATGAGGGGGTGCTCACAGCTAATTCGATCTGCATCCTGGATCATTGGACTTGATAGCTAGGACGTCGAACAGTAGATCAGTTCAAGGTCCAATGGGGAAACTATAGTGCACACTCAGCAACCTGGGAGGATGCATATGATATGCACCAACAATTTCCATTTTTGTTTGATAGATAGACTTTTGACATTGTGATACACATTATTTTGGCACTTATATACTGTGAAACTTCGGGACGAAGTTTAGACCAAGAGGGGGTGTATGTAACATCCCACTCTTGCACCCACTGAGAAAACTTATTCTTTGAGGACACTTTATTGCAAGTGATCTGGATTATTATACTATTGGGCGTTTGATTGTGATTATAAGGAATTAAGGATATGATGACATGTTATTTGTTGTATTAACATAGACAGGTACCTCGATGATGCAGAGGAATCGATGAAAACCTTTTACTCCGGATCAAGTCAGGGAGTGGACTATTGGGGTTTGACTATTGTATATATATGACTTATGTGCATCTGATTAGATGTTAAGATTATGGATTTTATTTCTGACATGATTCGTTGATGATGCATGTTGACGATATCTTGCCGACCAGACTCACATGTGTAGTAGAGGGGTCACGCACGATAACCAAATTTGTTGAGGGAGAGGTGTGGACCATAGCCCTACAACAGCATATTAGAACTCTCGTCGTGCCTCGAACTGTAGGTTAATGATTACCTAGTTTGAGAAGACCCACTACGCCATGAGGGCAGACTGCGACAGTCACTCACGATGATTCTAAGGGGCATGCAATAAGGTTGGGGCCTTATTCCTTAGAGGCCCTTAGTCTCAAAAAACATCACCTGGTGGAGTATTGATTCCAGGGGTTTTTGATGTCTACCAAGTCAGTCAAGAGGTGAGTGACACCCTTGTAGCATGTATTGTGTCTTGAAGGGCACGTCGCGCAAGAAAAACAGAATCAGGAAAGTGGCACCCTTGGAGAATGTAGTGCATCCTGAAGGGCACGTCAGACAAGGGAAACAGAAAGAGTAAATTCTCTCCCTTGGATCATGTAGTGCGTCCTAAAGGGCACGTCATGCAATAAAAATAGAAAGAGACGAGTGGCACCCTTGGAGCACGTACTGAGTCCTGAAGGGCACGTCGCACAAGGGGAATATATTGAGGCGAGTGACACCCTTGGAGAACCTAGTGCATCTTGAAGGGAACGTCACGTTGTTAAATAATAAGTGAATAAACCTAGATGGCCTTAGAATGAATAATGTAATAAGAAAGATTTAAAAACAATTTCCCAAATAAAATGTCACCCAACCTCGGAAATCAAAATCTAGGTATAAAGTAATACTTGTGGTAAATAATAATAATAATAATAATCAATAACATGTGACAAAAAGGGGCTAAGAAAGTCGATTAAATTATTAAAATCAAATTATTGAGGGATTTAAAATTTTAAAGGGGAATTGATTGTTTTTCTACTTATGCTAATTAAAATTTTAACTAAAACGAAAAAGGGGAAAAAGGGGTAAATTCTACACTTGGTAATTTGAGTTTTAGATAAAAAGGGAAAAAGGGAAATTTAAAAGAATTAGGAAACTAAGGGAAAAACGGGGAAACATAAAGAGAAAGGGAAACATAAGGAAAAATAAGAATAACTAACTTAGCAAGGAATCTTTCCTTTAAGAACTTTCTAAACTGAACTCAACTAGTAAATTAGTAAGGGGGTAAGTCATTAAAATGTGTAAGGGGTTATGGGGACACCTAGGAGAGATTCTAGGAATGGTTTTAGGTGGGTGAGGGAAATAAAACTAATTAAATAATTAATGAAATTAATGAATGGCGCAACAAATGGGATGGGTGAGACATGTACGGGGAGGATTTGTCTGAATTAAATTATTGAACATTAAATTAAATGGGAAATTGGGAAAGGAATGACTTAGAAACTCTATATAAAGGAAGGAGGAGCAGGAGAATGGATCTTTTTCTTGATGTGTAATGTTTCGCTGCAGAATTTTAGACTTGACTGACTTATTTTGTGGGAGTTGGGATACCCATCTCAGTGAGGAGTGGTAGCTTGGCCTTACGAGGTGAGCTAGGAGGTAGTTGTTCTTTGGTTTAGTGTGCATGGCCCCTTTGTGACTCGAGGGGATAAGGGGGAACAAGAGTACCCATAGCGTTGGCTGGGAGGTACCGGTGAAGTCTCATCGGTCGACAAGAGGGAGCTGCACGGAGCACGCAGGACAACGACTCAGAGATGTCACCTTGGGCTATGGTACGCTTTCTTTTATTCTACATGGTAGATTATTATGACCTTACGCTTTCATTTATGTACTTTTAACTGTGTAAAGAAGGTGTTTGAATTAGCATTTTAATTGAGAACTTAAATTCCCCATAGACTTAAGCTCACTACTTGACTTGATTCCCTTAGCATTCGATCCCCGATTGTTTTGAATGTCCTATTGGTTTTATTGATTTGTAGTGAAGAGTTGTTCTTTTTACTTCGTCCTCGTCCCTAGTTCCTTAGTCCATGCCTGAGTAGTTGGCCGGGATCCAAATCGACAATCATCACTTCAATGCATAGTGACCTATAGATTCTAATGCCCTGTTTTTCTGTGAGTGGATGGTGAGTGATGTTTTGCCTAACTATATACCCCTATTGGTTGTTCTTAGTTGAGTGGTTGTATTGTGCCTTGCTACGATTGATTACCTTTGTGGTTGTTTTTTTTTTCTTCCCGCAGCGAACCGCTTATGACCCTCTATCTTGATCTCTGTGTTTGATACCTTTCTCGCAAATTTATTGTGTGTTTTTGTATACTTGTGGTCTGCCTTTTAACCCTTCTATTTATTACTTGGGGAACAATTCTTAGCTTGCGTTTTAGCACATAAACGAAAGTGAATCTACCCTTGATTGAAGGTGATGGAATTTTTATTTACACAACAAATTTTTTGGGCGTTTTGCTTGATGGATTGGCAGTGGATTTACTTGCGAATTTTAGTTTTTATTACACAACGATTTACCCTTTTTGGTCAGCCATTGCCATTATTTCAACCACGACTTTCCACACTTTTAACCACAGTTATTCTCGACGTTTTTTTTATATATATCATTATGACTTCGTTTTTTATATTTTTATAGCCTACGATCACTATTTGGACATCGTTTTTCCTGTACTATGAATAAAGGCAACGATAATAATGTCATGTTGTTAGCATTGAGATAGAAACCATATCCTTCACAACATTATCTTCATTAACTATGTGATCTCATACTCATTTCTTGGTTGCATAACAACGATTGAATAGCATATTAAACTCGACGAACTTAATAATTATTGACCGCAAATATTTACATGTATGTGTTACTGCAAATTTAATGTATACTGAGAGTGTGACTGCGAGTTATTATATACAGAGAATGTGGCTACAAAATTTATATATAAAGTTAGCAATCCTGTGTAGCAGGTGTTCATAGAGAGCTTGTTTATCATTACAATGACAATATTATTTACTTAGACACCGAGTTGGATTTAAAGGTTGAGTTTACTTATTGCCTTATTTAATTAAAAGGGTGAAATGGTTGTCTTGAATATTAGGAATTCGATTTTGGAATGGGTGTGGTGTGGGATGGTTTGGAAATTTCAAATTTTACCTTGACACTTAGAACGCACCCATTTTTACCTCTAAACGAGAGAAATTTGACAAAGGATCAAAGAAGCGCAGGATCAACAAAAGAGTTATGTCGATGAACATCATGTTGACCATAGTTACAAAGTGGGTGATCGAGTATTCTTCAGGGTAAAACCACATAAGAGTTCGATCAAGTTTGTAAAGGGAGCTAAAATCTCTCCTAGGTTCGTGGGACCTTTCGAGATTGTGGAGAGAAAGGGTCTCATGGCCTACTGACTAGCCTTGCCTAATTATTTGAGGCATATGCACGATGTTTTTCATGTACCTATTTTGAGACAGTATTAGTGATCCTACACATGTTATTGACATGAGTTTCCTGCAAGTATTGGATGAGGGGGCGCTCATGGATAATTCGATATGCATCCTGGATCATTGGACTCAGCAGCTAGGACGTCGAACAGTGGATCAGGTCAAGGTCCAACGGGGAAACTATAGTCCACACTCAACGACCTGGGGGGACACATATGATATGCACCAACAATTTTCATTTTTGTTTGATAGATAGACTTTTGAGACTGTGATACACATTATTTTGGCACTTATATACTGTGAAACTTCGGGACGAAGTTTAGACCAAGAGGGGGTGTATGTAACATCCCACTCTTGCACCCACTGAGAAAACTTATTCTTTGAGGACACTTTCTTGCAAGTGATCCGGATTATTATACTATTGGGAATTTGATTGTGATTATGAGGAATTAAGGATATGATGACATGTTATTTGTTGTATTAACATAGACAGGTACTATTGAATCAGTTCTCCTGAGTGTGCAGGATTTTTGACCTCGAGGATGCAGAGGAATCGATGAAAACCTTTTACTCTGGATCAAGTCAGGGAGTGGACTATTGGGGTTTGACTATTGTATATATATGACTTATGTGCATCTGATTAGATGTTAAGATTATGGATTGTATTTCTGACATGATTCACTGATGATGCATGTTGACGATAGCTTGCCGACCAGACTCACATGTGTAGTAGAGGGGTCACATACGATAACCTAAGTCGTTGAGGGAGAAGTGTGGACCACATCCCTACCACAACCTATTAGAACTCTCATCATGGCTCGAACTATAGGTTAACGATTACTAAGTTTGAGAAGACCCACTATGCCATGAGGGCAGACTGCGACAATCACTCACGATGATTCTAAGGGGCATGCAATAAGGTCGGGGCCTTATTCCTTAGAGGCCCTTAGTCTACCACAACATCACCTGGTGGAGTATTGACTCCAGGGG
This sequence comes from Picea glauca, assembly GCA_000966675.3. Classification (NCBI taxonomy): domain Eukaryota; kingdom Viridiplantae; phylum Streptophyta; class Pinopsida; order Pinales; family Pinaceae; genus Picea; species Picea glauca. The sequence goes on from JZKD02S1677473.1 coordinate 1,817,742, forward strand.
TTTTTTATGTCTACCAAGTCAGTCAAGAGGTGAGTGACACCCTTGGAGCATGTATTGCATCTTGAAGGGAACATCACGCAAGAAAAATAGAATGAGGCAAGTGGCACCCTTGGAGAACGTAGTGTGTCCTGAAGGGAATGTCATGCAAGGGAAACAGAAAGAGGCAATTATCACCCTTGGTTCATGTAGTGTGTCCTAAAGGGCATGTCGTGCAATAAAAATAGAAAGAGACGAGTGGCACCCTTGGAGCACGTAGTGCATCCTGAAGGGCACGTCGCACAAGGGGAATATATTGAGGCGAGTGGCACCCTTGGAGAACCTAGTGCGTATTGAAGGGAACGTCACGTTGTTAAATAATAAATGAATAAACCTAGATGGCCTTAGAATGAATAATACGATAAGAAAGATTTTAAAACAATTTCCCTAATAAAATGTCACCCAACCTGGGAAATCAAAATCTAGGTATAAAGTAATACTTATGGTAAATAATAATATAATAATAATCATTAAACATGTGACAAAAAGGGGGTAAGAAAGTCGATTAAATTATTAAAATCAAATTATTGAGGGATTTAAAATTTTAAAGGGGAATTGATTATTTTTCTACTTATGCTAATTAAAATTTTAACTAAAAAGAAAAAGGGGAAAACGGGGTAAATTCTACACTTGGTAATTTGAGTTTTAGATAAAAAGGGAAAAAAGGAAATTTAAAAGAATTAGGAAACTAAGGGAAAAAGGGGGAAACATAAAGAGAAAGGGAAACATAAGGAAAAAGAAGAATAACTGACTTAGCAAGGAATCTTTCCTTTAAGAACTTTCTAAACTGAACTCAACTAGTAAATTAGTAAGGGGGTAAGTCATTAAAATGTGTAAGGTATTATGGAGACACCTAGGAGAGATTCTAGGAATGGTTTTAGGTGGGTGAGGGAAATAGGACTAATTAAATAATTAATGAAATTGATGTATGGCGCAACAAATGGGATGGGTGAGACATGTACGGGGAGGATTTGTCTGAATTAAATTATTGAACATTAAATTAAATGGGAAATTGGGAAATGAATGACTTAGAAACTCTATATAAAGGAGGGAGGAGCAAGAGGATGGATCTTTTTTTTGATGTGTAATGTTACGCTGCTGAATTTTAGACTTGACTGACTTATTTTGTGGGAGTTGGGATACCCATCTCAGTGAATAGTGGTAGCTCGGCCTTACGAGGCGAGCTGGGAGCTATTTTTTCTTTGGTTTAGTGTGCCTGGCCCCTTTGTGACTCAAGGGGATAAGGGGGAAGAAGAGTACCCATAGCGTTGGATGGGAGGTACCGGTGAAGTCTCATCGGTTGACAAGAGGGAGATGCACGGAGCGCGCAGGACAACGACTCGGAGATGTCACCTTGGGCTCTGGTACGCTTGTTTTTATTCTGCATGGTAGATTATTATGACCTTATGCTTTCATTTCTGTACTTTTAATTGTGTAAAGAAGGTGTTTGAATTGGCATTTTAATTGAGAACTTAAATTACCCATAGCCTTAAGCTCGCTACTTGACTTGATTTCCTTAGCATTCGATCCCCGATTGTTGTGACTGTCCTATTGGTTTTATTGATTTGTAGTGAAGAGTTGTTCTTTTTACTTCGTCCTCATCCCTAGTTCGTTAGTCCACGCCTGAGTAGTCGGCCAGGAGACAAATCGAGGATCATCACTTCAGTGAATAGCGACCTATAGATTCTAATGCCCTATTTTTCTGTGAGTGGATGGTGAGCAATGTTTTGCCCAACTATCTACCCCTATTGGTTGTTCTTAGTTGAGAGGTTGTCTTGTGCCTTGCTGCGATTGATTGCCTTTGTGGTTGTTTTTTTCTTTCTTCCCGCAGCGAACCGCTTATGACCCTCTATGTTGATCTCATTGTTTGATACCTTTCTCGCAAATTTACAGTGTGTTTTTATATACTTGTGGTCTGCCTTTTAACCCTTCTATTTATTACTTGGGGAACGATTTTTAGCTTGCGTTTTAGCACATAAACCAAAGTGAATCTACCCTTGATTGAAGGCGACGAAATTTTTATTTACACAACAAATTTTTGGGGCATTTTGCTTGATGGATTGGCAGTGGATTTACTTGCGAATTTCAGTTTGTATTACACAGCGATTTACCCTTTTTGGTCAGCCATTGCCATTATTTCAACCACGACTTTCCACACTTTTAACCATAGTTATTCTCGACGTTTTTTTTATATATATCATTATGACTGCGTTTTTTATATTTTTATAGCCTGCTATCGCTATTTGGACATCGTTTTTCCTGTACTATGCATAAAGGCAGTGATAATAATGTCATGTTGTTAGCATTGAGATAGGAACCATATCCTTCACAACATTATCTTCATTAACTCTGTGATCTCATACTCATTTCTTGGTTGCATAACAACGATTGAATAGCATATTAAACTCGACGAACTTAATAATTATTGACCGCAAATCTTTACATGTAAGTGTTACTGCGAATTTAATGTATACTGAGAGTGTGACTGCAAGTTATTATATACAGAGAATGTGGCTACAAAATTTATATATAAAGTTAGCAATCCTGTGTACCAGGTGTTCATAGACAGCTTGTTTATCATTACAACGAAAATATTATTTACTTAGACACCGAGTTGGATTTAAAGGTTGAGTTTACTTATTGCCTTATTTAATTAAATGGGTGAAACGGTTGTGTTGAATCTTGCGAATTCGATTTTGGAATGGGTATGGTGTGGGATGGTTTGGAAATTTCAAATTTTACCTTGACACTTAGAATTCACCCAGTTTTACCTCTTAACGAGAGAAATTTGAGATACATTGTTGCATCCCTTTGCCCATTTACTGTGGGATATTACACTGGTCGACATCGCTGTGATGACCACGCTGATTATGGAGATTCAATGAATTTCCCCAGGGGTAACGCGTCTGCACCTCTTGATTGACAATGATTTGTTGGCGGTCAATAGCTTTTGGATACTGGTACATGTGATTTAGGATTTAGAAGTTTAGATGATTCTTGCCTAAATTCACTGCTAAGCTAAAGTATTTCTAATTAACTCTACGCCTAGAATCTTCATCGTAATCTGTCCCAAGCACTGATGTGAAAGGGTTGTTAAGAGGATTCGACGGAATCTTGAAAGGTTGTAGGTGATCAGAATTTAATCTGCACTCTAATACACTTCAAATCGTTCAAAAACTTATAGAATCTCTTATTTTAATCATCCTGTTTCTTATCAGAATCTCTTATTATTTAGAATCACCAGAATTGTTGATTA
>JZKD02S1677473.1:1831602-1845963 GCA_000966675.3 Picea glauca
TCCTCGTGAAAATCTGTCTCTGTGTGTATTTTATGTGTGACTGATGATCTTTACTCTTACTGTCCATATGCTATATGTTGCTTGATGACACATGAAGAAATATTAATAATTGCTACGAAGGTGTAAAATTGTTTAAGCTTATAAACAACTGATTCACCCCCCCTCTTAGTTGCTTTAGTATTTCCAACAATTTTCCCATGGTATTAGGAATTAATTATTTAATTAATGGGTATGTCCCTTAATGAAGGGTTATGAAAATGCAGAAAACGAGAAATCATTGAGAGAAATGATGTGTGTGAAAAATGGATTAGAAAAGATTGAATTATGAAATTAGATTCACGTCATCTTGACATTTTCGTGATACTTTTTTCTAATAGGATACTTCATACCTTGGTATTTCAAAGAGATGGAGAAACAAAATTGGTGTACATGTGGTAAGAATTTCATATGTTGGTTCAGTATACCTTTAGAGATATGACCTGTGCATGTTAGGGTTCTTGAATGCTCCTCAAATTAGTTTCAAATAGGTCATCTCAACACTTTCGCTATAAATTATTTTATGGGATGTTTCAGACCCTAATTTTTTTTAAGATAGAAGATAGATCTTGGTGTATATGTGTTAAACATTCCATATGTTGGTTCACTATAATTCCTGAGATATGCCCTGTCAAAGTTAGGGTTCTTGAATTCTATGAAAATATGTTTCAAACATGTCATCTTTTCACTTTCACTATAATTTATTTTCTTGGATGTTTCATACCTTGAAATTTTTTATAGACATAGGATAGATCATGGTGTATATGTGGTAAAAATTTCATATGTTTTTCCTATATACTTTTGTATGTGGAAGTTAGGGTTACAAAATTCTCCTGAAATCAATTTTAAACAGGTTAGTTTGGAATTTTCACTATAACTTCTTTTATGTGACTCTTAAGATTATGAAATTTTTATAGAATAGAGGAAACATACAAAAGTACCTTATGTAAAAAATTTATATGTTGGTTGTAACATCCCACTCCGGCGCACTGAGCGAACTTATTCTTTGAGGACAATTGCTCGGAAGTGATCCAGATTATTATGCTATTAAAACCTTCGATTTTGATTATGAGGCATTATGGGTTGATGACATGGTTTAACTGCATTGACATAGACAAGTGTTATTGACTCGGTTTTACTGAGTGTGCAGAGGCATTGATGGAACCCCTTGGAATCTGGATCGAGTCAGGGAGTGTACCATTGGGGTTTGATTGTTTTATTGTGATATTAATGCATATGATTAGATGATATGATATGGATATATTCTGACATGATTTGTTGATGATGCAGGCTGACGATAGCTTTCCGACTAGACTCACATGTGGAGTAAAGGGGTTACGTACGACTACCATAGATGTTGAGGGAGAGGTGTGGACAATAGCCGTGCCTTAGCCTACTATCACTCTCGTCGTGGCTCGAACTGTAGTTTAACGTTTACCTAGTTCGAGAGGATCCATGATGCCATGATGGTAGACTGCAATAGTCGCTCACGATGATTCTAAGGGGCATTAAATAAGGTGGGGGCCTTATTCCTTAGAGGCCCTTAGTCTCCCACAAGTTCACCCCAAGGAGTATTGACTCCAAGGGTTGTTTATGTATACCAAGTCAATCAAGAGGCGAGTGGCACCCTTGGAGCATGAAGTGCGTCCTGAAGGGCACGTTGGGCAAGGGAACAGATGAGGCAAGTGGCACCCTTGGAGCACGTAGTGCATCCTGAAGGACACATCGCACAAGGGAACATATGAGGTGAGTGGCACCCTTGGAGCACCTAGTGCATCCTGAAGGGCACGTTGTGTTGTTGATGATAGAGGAATGAACCTAGATGGCCTTAGGATGAATAATGTGTTAAGTATTTTTCAAACAAGTTCCCTAATTAAAATGTCGCCGAGTACAAAATTTAAGGTCTAAGTCTAAATTACGCTAATGGTAAAATTTTGTCTATCTACAAAAATAATAATAATAATAATAATAATAATAATAATAAAATCAACTTAAATAATAATTATGATCTTCGTTAAATCTTGTAACACGAAGGGAGTACGAAATTTAATTTATTCACAAAAAATCTGCTGAAATAAAATTTGAAAACGGAATTAACTGTGTTATTATTTTTGATAATTTAAATTATATTAATTAAAAGATAAAAGGGAAAAGGGGTTAAAATCCACACCTGCCTTTTTAAGTTCTTATTAAAAAGGGGAAAGAGGGAAAATCTAAAAGTTTAGGAAACTAGGAACAGAGGTAAAAACATGAAAAGGGAAAAAGGGGAACATAAAGGAAAAAGAGGAAAGTCAAACTTAGAAAAAGTATCCACCATTTAAGAGCCTGCTAATTTAAACTGAACTAGCAATTTAATGAAAGGAAAAGTTATTAAAACCTGTAAGAGAATTTGGGGACACCAAGGAGTGATTATAGGAGTAACTCTAGGTGGGTGAGGGAAATAAAGATAATTAATTAATCAAAGAAATTAAATTATGGAGGAATGTAGGGGATGGGGGACGGTTGTACGGAGAGGAATTTTTAGGAATTTATTTTTAAAACTTTAATGAAATGGGATTTTAGGAAAGAAAGGAAGTTCGAAACTCTATATAATGAAGGAAGGAGAAGGATGAAGGAGTTGCTTCTGTTTGCATAATGTTACGGTGCAGAAATATCTACTTGACTGACTTAACTTGTGGGAGTTGGGATACCCATCTCGGTGAGGAGTGGTAGCTCGGCCTTGCGAGGCGATCTGGGAGCTAGTCGAAATCTCTGGATAGTGAGTGTGTGGCACCTTTGCGGCTCGGGGGGATAATGGGGAAGAAGAGTACCCCTAGCATTCGTTGGGAGGTACCGGTGAAGTCTCGACGGTTGGTGAGCAGGAGTTGCACAGAGCACGCGGGACATCATTCAGAGCGGGTGATCAGGCAACAATACGCTCTCTTCATTTTAGTATGGTAGAATCTATTAGGACTTATGCTTGGATCTTCTCATTTAATGGAAAAGTAAAATGATGTTTTTTTTTAAATTGGTGACTAGAACTTTCCTTAGCCTAGCTCGATGGTTGTTGACTCCCATGGCCTTCATTTTCCCACATGTCTTGACCACCTTGTTGTGGTGTTGATTGTGACCATTTTGGTTGTTTGTCTTTCATCCCTAGCTCCTCAGTCCTTGCCCGAGCAGTTGGCCAAGAGCCTAATCTACGATCGTCGCCTTAGCGTTAAAAGACCTATGGATCTCAACGCCCTACTTTTTTGTGCAAGGATGATGAGCGAAGAATGAAACTGTTAGTCGGCTACCTCAGTTGTTTGTCTTGTGCCTTCTATCGATTGAGTACCTCTGCTTATGGTTTATCCTTGCGTCCTTTGAGGGATTACCTCTGTGCTTGTTTATTTTATATTATTTCTGCATTTAATGACAGATTCCAGCTCGAGTGGTAAAGTCTCCACATTATTAAATGTGGAAGACAATGTTTGATTTATTGTTGTGCCTGCGTTTTTGACTCGTGTGATTGTGTTGGTAAACCTATGTTGGACAACGATTTCTACCTTCATTGCGATTTATTATTAGTATGGATTGATTGTGACTGTGTGTTGTACTTTGGACAATGATTCCTGCATCCATTACGATTTTATTATTATATCTTCAACAACTTATCAAATCCTTCTTCAAACTGTGAGTCACACCTTTTTACATAGTAATCTCTGGTTGTAACTTAGCCCTAGAATCGAGACAGCGATAGATTCAGCCTTATGGTTCAAATTGCGATTTGGACCTGTTGCGAGTACGACTGTGTGTCAATTTATTACAATGTTGCATTACCTGGTAATTGCCCCAACAATTATACTGCTTTATTCGTAATATCACTGTCTGCGAACCTTACCCATGCATTTCGTGATTGGTAATTGGTTGGGCATCATTATTTCTTTGCATGTTGAGTGAGAGAAAATTTATTAATAACAGGTTGATAGCATAGTGATAGCAGACTCCTTATTTGGCAATTTATTATGGCACTTTGGCAAGTTTGTTGGTAGCGACTCCCCTTGATTAAAAGATAGCCTGCATTTTTGGAAAGTTGTGTTTTAGAAGAGAGCGGGTCATTCACGAATGTGAATACTAGCGTTTAGCATGCCTGTGTTTCATAATTGAAGTTAATTTGTGAATGTAAGTGAATATTTAACTCAGCTAAACTCAACCTTGACCTTTTTACTCTGCGATTTAGATTTACCACAGTGTTTTACCTTTTGTTTCCACACAACCCTTTTAGATTCATTGTTTTTGTTACATAGAGGCTCATTTATTATGATATCGTTTAACCTACCTACACTGACAGATCTAGATGTAGGTAGCTACATTTAGACAACAATTGTATGTATGTGTTGTAGTTGGATGATCCCTGCAGATCGTGACAATGACTTCCCTTCATTTCCAATGTTGTTGACAGCGAATGTCATCATTAACACATCTGATTTTATTATTCTTCGTTGAGTCTGGGGCGTTTGGTCCAATTCTGTTAACCCTCATCCATATTCTTCCTCGGTCATGCAGCCTCGTTTCAATGCTAAATATTCATCTTTTTGTGGTAATACTTGTTAATAATAATTCTCTCAATTGGGATAGCGAGATTTTTGCATCCACCGTTGCATCCACCTTTAACTTGTAGCTCGAAGTTTTGGCAGCATTGAGAGATAGATTGGGATAGCATTTTTCTATGCTCACTTGGCCCCTATACTCCCCGTCAAGTGGCTGCGTAGTCCCTGAAATTTTTGATTGCGACTTGCACGCCTTGAGATTAGCATCCCTTCTAGCTTAAAGTTGAAGTTCACCTTAGGGTTCCCATTCTAAGCATGTAACCTACCTTCATTTTTGGGCAGTGAATGTTAAACTTGACCACTCCCTCTCCTTTTGGGATTGTATTTAATAATATTTTAGCACCATCGAATGTTTCTCTTTGGCACTTGAGGCCTTGTTGAAATTGTCCTATTTGTCTTAATGGATTGGGTCATAACTGAAATTGTCGTGATGTCATAATTTTCATACTTGAATTTGTCATAATTATCATAATGTGCTCATAAATTTATTAAGGTTGCAGTTTAGTGCTCTACATTTAGGTAATCAATTAATCTATCTTAAAAGAAAAAGGTTAACCTTGAGTATTGATATTAAAAGAATATGATTCTAGTAAGAGATACCCACTCTACTTGGTGGAATCCTTCGTTTTATCCTAAAGTAGGAAGGCTAGCAACATCCAATGGGTTCCTTACTTAGTTCTTTTCATAGGAACCCCTTGAGGATTAATAAGAGTATTGGCTTTTAGAGTTGATTTAAATCCTTTAGAAGGATTTGAACCTTAGCACAATCAGAATCTCTGGAACCATTTTTATGTCCTTAAGATGATTCCCTTGGAGAAATCATGGTTGGTTCGAGCCTTGGACCTTGTATGTTTGAGAAACAAAAGTGAGAAAAGAAGGGGAAGGGTTGAATACTTGAGGCCTTAAGTTCATCTCACTAAGGATATTATAATCTCAATGGGTGTAGTTGGGCTGGGCGCGAGGAATGTTGTGGTCCTCCCCACCCTCGTTGCATTTCTTAATGATGAATAAAACTCATATTTGATTAACAAGGCAACTGCTTTCTTGGGAAAAAAAAAATTTTTTGCATCCTCTGCTTGTTGTAGTTGTAGCAATGGGGACACTACATATGGTATCAGAGCGGGTTCAACCCTGCAACTGTGGATCGCCATGCTTTCCACTGTATTAAACCCTTGAGTCTTAACCTAACTCTATTTAAACTTTAATTTGCCCTTGCGATAATCACTGTTGGATGAAACTGTAGAGATTCACGATGAGGTATCATGGATGGAAGTGCAATGCCTCTAGAAGTTTCGTGCCCTCAGAGTCTGACCCCAATAGGAGGAACGAGTCCTTGGGATGGATTTGCTTGTAGTAAGGGATGAAGGTGGTCTGACAAGGCCCTTCCAGGTAATTTTGAAGGCCTTGATTCACCATCAGTACCGATATGAGGCCAGGGCACCTGTACCCCTGAGGGTCCATAACATGCCCTAGCTAGTACCATTAGCATCCACTGAGAACTCGAGATATTTGAGCTCTCGAGTCTACGAATTTCGCGGATGGATGTGTCGTCGAGGCATGGTTGTAGAGCAAGGCGTTGTGCTTCATGCTTCGCGATCACGACCTCCAGCATGAAGGTTTGCTCGAGGGTCTTTCACTGAAGGGGAACGATCTTCTATGGCGGGAGACACTTCTACCACTTGAACATGGTCATCGACGACGTGTCATGGGAACTGTTCTAGGAATGGTTCTAGAAGAGGTATCTTTCCAAGGAATTCGTTGAGCATTAGCTCAATGAGTTCGACGCCTTGCGACAGGGAAACCATACAGTGTCAAGTACGAGGCCCGTTTTTGGAGTTGCTTCAGTGTGCTTTGCACCCTCACTGAGAAAGTTAAGGTCAACGAGTTTGTTTTGGCATTTGAATTGGAATTCAACTTCTACTTCGGTACCAAGATTACTGGACTGAAGGAAGTATGTTGGAATGTGGGGAGCCACATTTCCTGTGTGACTACCCAGTGAAGAGAGCTAGAGCATTTGGATCAGTCAGACCCACTACCCTGGGAGATTTGGGCAAGGCCCATTAGAATCGTGTCGTGGTGAATAACCGTTGGGCAGAGAAGTAGTCGTCTGTGCTCGAAACATCAGGTACTGTCATTGACTAGACCCTTAGTATTTTCATAGATCCCTTTGCTACCGAGAGTTTCATTTCTAGTGCAACGTTAAAAAGGATTAAGGTAAGGACAGTCAAAGAGGATGAGTTTAACTTTGTAGATATGGCTTCGGGAGGCAAATTGAGGGTTGGAGGAAGGGTCATGGGTTGTACCCTTAACCTGGGAGAGTTTGTCACTAGGGCCAACCTATACGTCATGATCTGCGGATATTATGACATCGCGATCGGTATGGACTGGTTGGAATCGCATAAGGCGATACTCAACTGCAAGAGAAAATGGTTGAGATTGGTCAATGATGAGGGACAAATACACATGATTGTAGGTCAAAACTAGGGAGTTTCTCTGAGGTTCACCTCTTCCTTGCAGCTACAACAGAGCTTGTGCAACGGGTGAAAGCTTTATGTGATCCTTGCGTTGAACGAGAAGGGAGAAGAAGAATATCTAGAACACCTTCCGGTCGTGAGAGCGTTTGTAGACGTATTTTCGAAGGAGTTACCTGGGATGCCTCCAGAGAGGGAATTGGAGTTTACTATAGACCTAAAACTGAGAACTGAACCGATAGAAATAATTCCTTATCGGATGTGGACCCCGGAGTTACAAGAGTTGAAAATGCAACTGAAGGAGTTGTTGGACCTAGGACTGATACCTCCTAGTGTGTCATCGTAGGGTGCACTTGTTATTTTCATACAAAAGAAGGATGGGTCATGGAGTCTCTGCATTGACTACCGTCAATTGAACAAGGCCATGATCAAGAATCAGTATATGTTGCCATGAATTTATTATCTGTTCGATCAATTGAAGGGCGTGACGGTGTTCTCAAATATCGACTTGCGATCAAGATACCACTAGTTATGGATTAAGGAAGATGGCATCCCTAAGAACGCCTTTAAGATGAGGTTGGGACATTATGAGTTTACTCTTTTACCGTTCGGACTGACAAACGCCCCAGGGGTATTTATGATTTTGATGAACGAGGTGTTCCACGAGTACTTGGACAAGTTCGTCCAAGTATTCATTGACGATATTTTGATTTACTCTTGGACGACGGAGGAGCAGGATGAGCACTTGATCTTGGTACTACGGTGGTTATGAGAGAACAAATTGTATGGGAAGTTGTCCAAATCCTCATTTTATCAATCAAAGATTCACTACTTAGGGAATGTCATCTCCGGCGAAGGCTTCGTCGTGGATCCAGCCAACGTCGAGGATATCATGGAATGGTCTGCACCAGCGAATGTCCCGAAAGTGCGTAGCTTCATGGGTTTAGCAGGATACTCTTGACGGTTCATCGAGGGGTTTTTGAAGATAGCAAATACGATCATGGAATTGTAGAAAAAAAATAAGAAGTTTGTTGGAACCGAGAAATGCGTGGAATCATTTTGGAGGCTCAAGGAGTTGTTGACAATAGCACCGTTACTAAAGGTCCCTGACATAGATGCAGACTTCTTGGTATGCACTGACGCATCCAAGGAAGGCTTAGGTGGAGTCTTGATGCAAGATGGATGAGTGATCACTTACATCTCGAGGAAACCGAGAAGCCATGAGGAGAACTACGTGATGCATGATTTGGACTTGTTAGCCATCGTCTATGCCTTGAAGGTTTGGATACACTACCTTGTCGGACGAAAAATTGAACTAAAGACTGACCATTGTGGACTACAACAAATATTTATGCAAAGCGACCTGAATGCGTGACAACGACATTGGTTGGATTTGCTTAGAGAGTACAACTTCGAGACTACTTACATAAAATGAACAATGAACTGAGTGGCAGATGCATTGATTCAGAGACCACACATCTTTTCGGTGCTGCCTTTTCAAACGAATCTACATGAAAAGATTCTAACTTTATAGCATGACGATGACTGGTACAATGAGGTCAAGGGTTTTATCAGACAAAACACAATGATGGTACCACGATTTGAAGGATTTTCATTTGATATCGATGGTTTATTGAGGTTTAAAAATCATATCTACGTACCGCTGAGCGACGAGTTGAGGATGTTGATCCTGAGCGAGGCTCATAGAGAAGTTTACATGGCTCACCCGGGAGTCACGAAGATGAGGGCAGACCTTAAAGCCTTATTCTTCTGGAAGGGAATGAAGGTAGACATAGTCAACTATGTGGCCAGATGTCTATAATGTCAGCAGGTAAAGGATGAAAATAGACACCCAACAGGATTACTACAACCACACACTATTCTGGAATCGAAATGGGAGGTTATTTTGATGGACTTTATTGTTGGTTTTCCACTGATGGCCAGGAGACATGACTCAATTTTCATAGTAGTAGACACTCTGACAAAGAGTGCTCACTTTATTCATGTGCATACGACATATCAGGCACCTGACATAGCTAGAGTTTTCATTAGTGAGATTCTGAGGCTACATGGTGTGCCTAAGAGGATTATATCCGATCGAGGATCTGTGTTTACTGAACGATTTTGGACAAGTTTCCAAGAGTCCTTGGGAACCCAACTTAACTTTAGTACTGCGTATTACCCGGAAACTGATGGGTAGACCGAACAAATGAACCAAACCTTGGAGGACATGTTGCGCATGTACGTGATGGACGAAACAAAAGCATTGGGAAGAATTCTTGCCACTAGTGGAGTTTGCTTACAACAACAGTTACCAGAGAACCAATAAGATGGCCCCTTTCGAGTTTCTTTACAGGCGACCATATCAGACACATTTGAGTTGGGATTGAATTGAGGATAGGGTCCTAGTGGGACCAGAAGCGATCCAAGAAGTGGAAGAAAAAATGCAACCAGATGACAAAGGATTAAGGAAGTGCGGGATCAACAGAAAAGTTATGCTGATACGCGTCATTTCCACCGTATTTACGATATGGCGATCGAGTATTTTTGTGGAAAAAACTACATAAGAGTTCGATCAAGTTCGAAAAAGAGGCTATACTATCTCCTATGATATTGTGGAAAAGAGAGGCCTGTGACCTTTTGAATAGCCTTGCGGATTCCTAAGGCGTATGCACGATGTCTTTCAAGTCTCTATCTGAGACATTATGTTTAGTGATCTTACACATGTTTTGACTTGAGCACATTGCGATGTCAAATGAGGGTGCGCTCACGGCTAAGCCGATCTGCATCCTAGATAATCACATTCGATAGCTATGGCGTTGAAAAGTAGATCATGCCAAACTCCAGTGGGACAACTATAGTCTGCACTCAGTGACCTCGGAGGATGCATATGATATGCACCAGCAGTTTCCATTGTTGTTGGATAGATAGACTAATGATACTTTGATACACTCATTTCAACGTTTTTACTATGAAACTTTAGGACGAAGTTTAGACCAAGAGGGGGTGTATGTAACATCCCTCTCTTGCACACTAAGAGAAATTATTCTTTGAGGACACTTGCTCGCAAGTGATCTAGATTATTATGCTATTAAAACCTTCGATTTTGATTCTGAAGCATTATGGGTTGATGACATGGTTTAACTGCATTGACATAGACAGGTGCTATTGACTCGGTTTTACTGAGTGTGTAGGATTTTGGACCTCAAGGATGCAGAGGCATCGATGGAACACCTTGGACTTCGGATCGAGTCAGGGAGTGTACCATTGGGGTTTGATTGTTTTACTATGATATTAGTGCATCTGATTAGATGATATGATATGGATATATTCTGACATGATTTTTTGATGATGCAGGCTGACGATAGCTTTCCGACCAGACTCACATGTGGAGTAAAGGGGTTACGCACGACTACTAGAGATGTTGAGGGAGAGGTGTGGACAACAGCCCTACCACAACCTACTAGCACTCCCGCCGTGGCTCGAACTATAGGTTAACATTTACCTAGTTCGAGAGGACCCACGATGTCGTGAGGGCAGACTGCAACAATCACTCACAATGATTCTAAGGGGCGTGTAATAAGGTGGGGGACTTATTCCTTAGAGGCCCTTAGTCTACCACAAGTTCACCTGGTGGAGTATTGACTCCAGGGGTTATTGATGTCTACCAAGTCAGTCAAGAGGCAAGTGGCACCCTTGGAGCACGTAGTGCATCCTGAAGGGCACGTCGTGCAAGGGAACAGATGAGGCGAGTGGTACCCTTAGAGCACATAGTGTTTCCTGAAGGGCACATTGCACAAGGGAACAGATGAGGTGAGTGGCACCCTTGGAGCACCTAGTGCATCCTGAAGGGCACATCGAGTTGTTAATGATAGAGGAATAACGTGTTAAGTATTTTTAAAACAAGTTCACTAATTAAAATGTCGCCCAATACAAAATTTAAGGTCTAAGTCTAAATTACGCTAATGGTTAAATTTTGTCTATCTATAAAATAATAATAAGAAGAATAAATTAAATAATAATTATGATCTTCGTTAAATGTTGTAACGCAAAGGGAGTAAGAAATTTAATTTATTCACAAAAAATCTACTGAAATAAAATTTGAAAAGGAAATTAACTGTGTTATTATTTTTGATAATTTAAATTATATTAATTAAAAGATAAAAGGGAAAAGGGGTTAAAATCCACACCTTCCTTTTTAAGTTCTAATTAAAAAGGGGAAAGAGGGAAAATCTAAAATTTTAGGAAACTACGAAAAGAGGTAAACATAAAAAGGGAAAAAGAGGAAAGTCAAACTTAGAAAAAGTATCTACCATTTAAGAGCCCGCTAATTTAAAATGAACTAACAATTTAATGAAAGGGAAAGTTATTAAAACTTGTAAGATAATTTGGGGACACCTAGGAGTGATTCTAGGAGTAACTCTAGGTGGGTGAGGGAAATAAAGATAACTAATTAATTAAAGAAATTAAATTATGGAGGAATGTAGGGGATGGGGGACAGTTGTACGGAGAGGAATTTTTAGGAATTTATTTTTAAAAATTTAATGAAATGAGATTTTAGGAAAGAAAGGAAGTTCGAAACTCTATATAATGAAGGAAGGAGAAAGATGAAAGAGTTGCTTCTATTTGCGTAACGTTACGCTGCAAAAATATCTACTTGACTGAATTAACTTGTGGGAGTTGGGATACCCATATCGGTGAGGAGTGGTAGATCAACCTTGCGAGGTGAGCTGGGAGCTAGTCAAAATCCTTGGATAGTAAGTGTGTGGCCCTATTTACGGCTCGGGGGGCTAACAGGGAATAAGATTACCCTTAGCATTGGCTGTGAGGTACCGGTGAAGTCTCAATGGTCGGCGAGCGAAAGTTGCACGGAATGCGCGGGACATCATTTGGAGAGGGAGATTAGGCAACCGTACACTCTCTTCATTTTAGTATGGTAGAATGTATTAGGACTTATGCTTGGATCTACTCATTTAATGGAAAAGTAAAATGATGTTTTTTTTAAAATTGGTGAATGGAACTTTCCTTAGCCTAGCTCGATGGTTGTTGACTCCCATGACCTTCATTTTCCCACATGTCTTGACCACCTTGTTGTGGTGTTGATTGTGACCATTTTGGTTGTTTGTCTTTCGTCCCTAGCTCCTCAGTCCTCGCTTGAGCAGTTGGCTAGGAGCCTGATCTAGAGTCGTCGTCTTAGCGTTAAAAGACCTATGGATCTCAATGCCCTACTTTTCTATGCGAGGATGATGAGCGAAGGACGAAAATGTTAGCCGGCTACCTCATTTGTTTGTCTTACACCTTCTATCGATTGAGTACCTCTGCTTATGGTTTATCCTTGCGTCCTTTGGGGGATTACCTCTATGCTTGTTTATTTTATATTACTTTCTGCATTTAATGATAGATTCCAGCTCTTGAGTGGTAAAGTCTCATCATTATTAAATGTTGAAGACAACGTTTGATTTATTGGTGTGCCTGCGTTTTTGACTTGTGTGACTGCGTTGGTAAACCTGTGTTGGACAACGATTTATGCGTTCATTGCGATTTATTATTAGTATGGATTGACTGTGACTGTGTTTTATACTTTGGACATCGATTCCTGCGTCCATTACGATTTTATTATTATATCTTCAACATCTTATAAAATCTTTCTTCAAACTGTGAGTCCCACCTTTTTACACAACAATCTCTGGCTGTAAATTATCCCTAGACCTGAGACAATGATAGATTCATCCTTATGGTTCAGATTGCAATTTGGACCTGCTGTGCGTATGACTATGTGTAAACTTATTACAATGTTGGGTTACCTGGTAATTGCCCCAACGATTATACTTCTCGGTTCGTAATATCACTGTCTGCGAACCTTACCCACACATTTCATGATTGGTAATTGGTTGGGTGTCATTATTGCTTTGCATGTCGAGTGAGAGCGAATTTATTAATAACAGGTTGATAGCATAGTGATAGAAGACTCCTTATGTGGCGATTTATTATGGTGATTTTGAAAGTTTGTTGGCAACGACTCCCCTTGATTAAAAGACAGTCTGCATTTTTGGACAGTTGCATTTTAACAGACAGTGGGTCATTCACGAATGTTAATGCTAGTGTTTAGCATACCTGCATTTGGTAATTGACAGTTAATTTGTAAATGTCATTGAATATTTAACTCAGCTAAACTCTACCTTCACCTTTTTACTCTACGATTTAGATTTACCATAGTGTTTTACCTTTTGTTTCCACACAACCCTTTTAGATTCATTGTTTTTGTTACACAGAGGCTCATTTATTATGATATCGTTTAACCTACCTGCGCTGACAGATCTGGATCTAGGTAGATGCATTTAGACAAAGATTGTATGTCTATGTTGTAGTTGGATGATTCCTGCAGAGCATGACAATGACCTCCCTGCATTTCCAATGTTGTTAACAATGAATGTCATCATCGACACGTCTGATTTTATGATTCTTCGCTAAGTCCGGGTCGTTTGGTCCAATTCTATTAACCCTCATCCATATTCTTCTGCGGTCATGCGACCTTGTTTCAATGCTAAATATTCATCCTTCTGTGGTAATACTTGTTAATAATAATTCTCTAAATTGGGATAGCGAAATTTTTGCTTCCATCATTGCATCCACCTTTAACCGGTAACTTGAATTTTTGGCAGCGTTGAGAGATAGATTGGGATAGCGTTTTGCTATGCTCACTTGGCCGCTATACTCCCCGTCACGTGGCTGCGTAGTCTCTAAAATTTTTAACTGCTACTTGCACGCCTTGAGATTAGCATCCCTTTCGGCTTAAAGTTGAAGTTCACCTTAGGGTTCCCGTTTTAAGCATGTAACCTGCCTTCATTTTTGGGCAGCGAATGTTAAATTTGACCATGCTCTTTCCTTTTGGGATTGTATTTAATAATATTTTAGTACCATCGAATCTCTCTTTTTGGCACTTGAGGCCTTGTTGAAATTGTCCTATTTGTCTTAATGGATTGGGTCATAACTAAAATTGTCGTGATGTCATAATTTTCATACATGAATTTGTCATAATTATCGTAATGTGCTCATAAATTTATTAAGGTTGTAGTTTAATGCTCTACATTGAGGTAATCAATTAATCTATATTAAAAGAAAAAGGTTAACCTTGAGTATTGAGATTAAAAGAATATGAGTCTAGTAGGAGATACCCACTCTAGTTGGTGGAATCCTTCGTTTTAGCCTAAAGTAGGAAGGCTAGCAACATCCAATGGGTTCCTTACTTAGTTCTTTTCATAGGAACCCCTTGAGGATTAATA
>JZKD02S1677475.1:17180-37536 GCA_000966675.3 Picea glauca
TCCTATTATAACGCAAGTTGTAGGTTGGGAAAATCCCGACCCAACCACGGAACAAATGCTACAACTTGGGAATCCTACACCCAATGTCACCTCGATGTAAGTCTCACACTTCGAGGGTGACTAGGTCACTCTAGGGAGGCGATCTCGGTGACCCTAGGGGGATTGAGATGGAGATGAAGGGAAGTGGAAGTAAAGCCCTTAGAGGTCAATTCTAAGTGGAATGAAAGATAGGGAGAGATGCCTTGCAAGTCAAGTAATGGATGCCCCACATGTATAGTACTTCTCCAGATGATTGTACCTACCCGAGACATAAGAGAACACACTTTGCAATGATAGATGTTAGTTGGATCAACAAGTTAAGCTTGTTGTCCCTATTTTGTAGCAGTAGATATCAGCTTATATTAGCAAATAAAACATCTAAAATCAGCATATAAAGATCTAGATTAGTTAAATAAATCAACATTAAATTTAACAATGAACATAGGTTGAAACAAGGCACTTAAGAAGCTAGATAAGATGGTTGTTGTAACATGTGTTTTATGCAGAAATTTGCAGCCTTATGG
Source organism: Picea glauca (assembly GCA_000966675.3). Lineage (NCBI taxonomy): Eukaryota > Viridiplantae > Streptophyta > Pinopsida > Pinales > Pinaceae > Picea > Picea glauca. The sequence continues at coordinate 17,744 of JZKD02S1677475.1, forward strand.
ATGTAGCATTCAGTGGAATAAAGCATCAAAATCAACCATGAAAAGTTGCCAAGAACTAGCTCAAAAGATGCTCCCTAGTTAGCAGAGTAAATGAGTAAAGTTAGAGAGCTAGTCTAGGGTTAGTTTAGGTGTTATAAGAGTGTTAGTAGCTAGGGCTATGCATCCCTGATGGTTGTAAGTTAAATTTTGTAACAAAAATTAGAGTTTTGGGAGAGAGGGGACGCCCTAGTGGGGGAAGACTCCTCTTAATGAGACAAAACAACTTCAAGCAAGAGAACTTTTAAAAGGTCAAAGATTATGTTTCCCAAGGCAATGATTTTATATCTCCAATGCAAAAAAGAGTATGACTAGTATCTTTTTTATTGGGTTAATGGAATCAAAAGGATCGCAGAGAAGCTACCCCCTTGGGGGTATAATCCATTTTACTTCCCAAGGAAAGTTTCTCTAAGCTAGGGTTTGAGCTAAGAGGGTGTATGCCCTTATACTTCTCTTAGCAAACCCTTGGAATTAATGAGATAAAACAATAAAATGGTGAAGACTATGGTGGGGGTGTTATGTAATGTCCCCCACCTCTTGATGAAGAGGGTTGGAGAGACTCAGTAGTCTAGATTTCCCTACTAGACTATAGTCTCAAGTATGTTCGGGACAAAGTCAACCAGAAATCGTAATATTCTAAAGATAAGTTGACTTTGTGAAAAAAGGGTAACTCAACAAAGAAATAGAAAGGATGAGTTAGGTTAAGAGTTAACCCTAAGGGTAAAAATAGCTCAGAGGAATAGACTGGAGCTATAAAGGGAAGGGCGGGGTAGGGCACACTCTTTATTCATTCTGGATTATTATCATTTTTGCATTGGAGCTCTTAAGCACAATCAATTTTGAGGGTTTTGAGTCTAAAACCCTAGAGATCAACTTAGTGGTAAAAGAGCTCACCTTCCTTGATCCAAGCTTGGTCTCGGAGGTGGAATAATCCTCCCACACAATTCTATAGTGTTGTAGGTTGGTTCTACAAGCATTCACCAGGTTAGGTCGCAACCCAGGGGGGTTTCCAGCTAGGGGGAACACCATCTTGGAGGTTCTAGTTCGATCTGGAGGAAGCAGGAGGTATTTGGGAAATCTAGCACCTAGGTTCTCTTCGGAGGGTCCCTGACATCATTCCTGGTCTATTCCAGAGGAGTTTATCCTTGCATTTTATTTCTGTGAGCTTGGCACACATTGAAGAGGAAGAGGACGTCCTGTAGAAAGGTATTTTCGGTGTTTGGAGGGTCAAATCTTCATAATTTGGTTTGAGACTTCAGTATCATGATAGCAATGGCCCGATCTATGATCTGAAAGAGTTTGATAACATTTGGAGGTTCCTAGAGGGGAAAACATACCCTCTTGACATTATCAAACCAGGGAGGGCGCAATCCAGTTTAGGGATTGGCCATTTGGAGGAGCAACATTGCTCAGATCAGCTTGAGATTGATTCCAGGGGTTTCTAGCAACTTGATCTACATTTTGAGCTACTTTTGGAGGATTTGGAGGTCAGGAGATGGTAGGCCGAAACTTGAGGGTTTGGCAGCATCCAAAGCAGGGCACAACTCATCCAGTTGAGGATGTTTGAGAATGCATTGATCAGGTTCTTCTGTCTTTAGTCGGATCTACTTGTTGGTGGCCTTTGGAGGATTGAATCTCTTCTCTTACATCCTTTGGGAGGCATTATTCTTGTATTGTTCTTCTTATTGGATCGGCTAGAAGCCCATTTTTTATTATTGGGGCTTGATCCTAGATCTGCAGTTCTCTTGTATACGGGGACTTCTTACTATCTAAATAAACGTCATATCTGAAATTTTGATTCTCTATTGGTGTTCTTATATCTCTTGTATTGTTATATGGAAAACTTTGAAAAGAGAGCCTTAGATTCCTACCCTCTAAAACCAACAAGATGGAAAAGGTTTTTCGATGACACCAATGTTCTCTGGCCCCATGGGAAAGAAGAACTTGTAAAATTATTCCAACACCTAAACAATATCTCAAATGACATAAAATTCACAATGGAACTTGAGGAAAATAGTAGCATACCTTTTCTAGACGTTCTAATTAATAGGAAACACGATGGAAGCTTAGGGCACACCATTTATAGGAAGATGACCCACACAGAGAACTACCTACACGCAAACTCCCATCACCACCCCAACCAGAAACTAGGAGTCTTTAAAACCTTAGCCACAAGATCCATTAGAATCTCTAACAAGGAACATTTTGAAAAAGAAAAAGATCACCTCTCCAACATTTTCAGAAACATTGGATATAATAATAAAGACATTAAAAATGCAATCAATAAATCCAAAGAAAAAATGAACATAACACCCAAACCCCTTGATAACCAAACCCCTAATAACACTGCTTGCCTCCCTTTCATCCAAGGAGTAACAGACAAAATTGCCAGAATCCTCAGCAAAAAAGAGATTAAGACCTCCTTCAAACCACATGAAACCATCAAGCAAAATATGTAATCCATCAAAGATAAACTTGATCCACACAAATCCAAAGGAATTTACAAGATTGAATGCTCATGTGGTAAATGCTACATCAGTGAAACTGGGCGCTCCTTTCAAATTAGAATTAAATAACATGGAGCTAACATAAAGAATGAACACATTTGTACATCAGCCTTAGCAGAAAACTCACTGAAAACAAAACACCATGTATGCATTGAAGAGACAAAAATTTTGGCAGAGGAGGATCACCTATTTAAACGTCGCATTAGGGAAGCAATTGAAATTCAAAGAAATCCAAGCAACCTTAATAGAGATAATGGCCTAGAACTAAATGAAATCTGGTTCCCCTTAATAAAAAGGTATAATAATTAAAACAATCAACTTCAGGAAAACCCTAATTTTTAAAATTAAAAACAATTTTAATTCAATAAATCTAAAAATACTGATTAATCATTACTTAAACACTCATTAATCATTACTTAAGATCTTTATAAATTAATTTTTTTTAATAAAAATAATTTGAAAACAATATTAGACTACTCTCATTAAAAATAAAAAAATTAAAAAAAAAAAAGATTTTTAAAAAGCCTTTTAAAAAATAAACAACATTAACATTTAAAAAAAGTCCAAATAATATAATAAACCTAAGAACTAATTATAAAATAACAATTTGAATAACTTAAAATAAAACATCATAAAAGAACTTAATTAATTAATGATGAATTAGGGTTCTTCCCAACCGACTTTTAAGCTCTCCTCTATCCATTTAGCATTTATAGGAAGCGTCTCTCTTAAATCATAACCCAGGCTTCTTGTCCTGAAGATTCATCTTGATATGGATCCGAAACTTCGACAATCCATCAACGAAACTGTGGTTTTTACGAACCTGACTGAAAACCCTCACCACATAAATCTTATTGAACACAACATAACTATGAGGATGAGATTGAGGATAATTTTGAGTAGTATGCCAAGGAGTATCATGCTCTAAGTGTAGGGTTTCAGAGACAGGTCACATTAGATCAACATTGTGGGATCAAATTTTGGGCCAAACCAAAACAGTATCAAAGGCCCAACTATGAACTGGAGCGCAAGGCAGACAAAATAGAGATCCCTTATTTTGATGGATCTGCTGAGGTGACAACACAAGCATGGGTGCAGAAGCTGGATACCTACTTACAGCTTAACCCCGTGAGAGAGATGGATGCCATCAAATTTTCCACCATGTACTTAGATGGTAAGGCTCATGATTGGTGGGATCATGGGTTAACCACATTGGGACATAATTAGATTACATCTTACATAGAGTTCACACAGAGGTTCATTGACAGATTTGACTAGGGGGATCCCGAGCTACCTTTTAGGGAGCTGACACAGCTCAAACAAATAGGATCACCAGAGGCTTACATAGAGGATTTCCAGAGGTTGGCAGTGATGGTACAGGATGTGTCTCAAGCGAGACTCATGATTCTTTTCACAGAAGGGTTGATGGAACCCTTGAGGGGTTGGGTCAAGGCCTTTAATCCTACCAACTTGCATGATTCCATATGGAAGACTAGAGACTTGAGTTTGGAAGCTAAGATGAGATTCACCCCTAGACCTCCCAATCAAGGGGGTAGAGAGAAAATACCTCCTATTAACCAAGGGGCAAGAGACCTAAGGGGGTTTGAACAAGAAAGGGGCGGGATGGATGAGCCCATTGGGAGGGAGCTGAGAAGGAAACAATTGTGTTTCACTTGCAAGGAACCATGGGACCCAACAAAAAGTGCATGGGTAAGGGAAAAGCCCACTATATTGAGGTGATATTAGATGATGAGGATGAGGAATTTCAGGGAGGCCGAAAATCTAGGACAGAAAGAAGAAGAGGATGTTGGTCACGACCCCACAAAAGATGAGAAGGTAACCAATGAATCCATCAACGGAGTACCAAAATTCAACACCTTTAGGATGAGAGGGGTGTTATAGGGGAATAAGGTTTCATTCCTCATTGATGGAGGTGCCTCACACAACTTCATTGACTCAACATTACTACAAAGAAGACACATACATATTGTAGACTTTCAGGGATTTCGTGTGGAGGTAGAAAGTGGGCGTACCATGCCTTGTGATAGGTACATCCCAGCGATGAAAGTAACCTTGGGAAGACATGATTTAGCAAAATATTTTTATGTGATGGATCTTCCAAACACCAACATTATCCTAGGAGTATGGTGGCTTAGTACATTGGGGCCAATCACCACAAACTACAAAACCATGGAAATGTCTTTCACAGAAGAAACAGGGAAGAAGGTGGTTCTCAAGGGCATGATGGGAAACACGCCAAGGGTGGTGACATCAAAGCGCATGGAGGCCATCTTCCAGAGAGAATACATCGCTTATGCAGCAGAATGCAAAATTTCAGTCAGAGTGGACAAAAAGGGGGAAACACACTACACACTAGAGATCAAGAAGATCATGGATAGGCACATAAAGGTCTTTGAGCCTATACCAGCAGGAGCACCACCAGATAAGGGGGTTCAAGTACATCATAGAGTTAGAGGAGGGTGTAAAACCTGTCATCACCACTCCTTATAGGCACCCCAAGAAGTACAAGGACAACATTGAAAAGGCAATCAAGGAATTGTTGGATATGGGTCACATCAGGCCAAGCTCCAGTCCCTTTGCATATTTAGTAGTGCTAGTGAAAAAGAAGGATGGAACAATGCACATGTGCATTGATTACAGGGCCCTAAACAAGAAGACCATCAAAAACAGATACCCCATTCCACAAATTGATGATCTCCATGGGGCAGTTTATTTCACTAAGATTGACTTGCGCTCCGACTATCATCAGATTAAAATGAGGGGGCAAGACATTTCCAAGACTGTTTTCTGGTGTCACTATGGACATTATGAGTTTATAGTCATGCCTTTTGGGTTGACTAATGCACAAGCCACTTTCCAATCATGCATGAATCATTTGTTCAACAAACAACTAAGGAAGTTCTTATTAGTCTTCTTTGATGATTTACTGATCTACAACAAGACTTGGGAGGAGCACCTTCAGCATGTGGAACATATTATGACTATCATGGAGGATAAATGTTTATATGCAAAGGAGTATAAATGTGAATTTGGGATGACAAAGGTCCTTTACTTAGGACACATTATCAGAGTAAAGGGGGTACAGGTACATCAGGAAAAGATACAAGCCATCATCAACTGGCCCACACCAAAGACACTCACTAAGTTGAAGGGTTTTTTGGGCATTTGAGGCTACTACAATAGGTTTGTCAAAGGATTTTCTCAACTTTGTGCACCTTTGACCGATTTGACCAAGAAAGGGGCCTTCACATGGAACCCAAAATCACAGGCCACCTTTGAAAAATGAAGAAAGCAATGAGTACATGCCTGATATTGGCACTTCCAGATTTCACACAACCCTTCACAGTAGAGTGTGATTTCACACAACCCTTCACAGTAGAGTGTGACGCATCAGGGGTAGGCATTGGAGCCGTACTAATGCAAAACATGAACCCAATTGTCTATGAAAGCCGAAAGTTGAGAGGTCCTGAGCTCCTCTACACCATCTATGACAAAGAAATGATAGCCATCATGCATGCATTGGATAAGTTCAGATAATATTTAGTTGGAACAAAATTTGTTGTGAGGAAAGATCACAACAACCTCAAGTACTTCCTGAACCAGAAGGACTTGAATGAAAGGCAACATAAGTGGGTGAGAAAGATATAGGCCTATGACTCCGACATAGAATTTGTCAAAGGGAAGAATAACATGATAGCAGACGCTTTGTCCAAGAGACCATCGGTTTATGCCATAACCGATATTTCAGTAGATTGGAAGGCCCAACTCTTGGTGGAGTATTCGAAGAAGAAATTTGCTTGTGAATTAATGGATGGGCAAGTGATAGATGACAATTTCAGAATGATGGATGACATCATTTACTACATGGCCCAAATTTTCTTAGTTCCTGAATCAACCTTCAAGGCCAAGGTGTTACATGCATGCCATGATTCACCAGTAGTAGGACACTAGGGGATCACCAAGACATACATATAGGTACGAGAGATATTTACTTGGAAGGGTCTAAAAGAAGATTTGATTAACCATATCAATGAGTGCAACACTTGCCATGCCAACAAAGATGAACACACTCACCCAACAAGACTACTACAACCACTTCCCATTCCAGAGAAGAAGTGGGAGATCGTATCCATGGATTTCATCATAGGTTTGCCCAAGGTACAGGGAAAGGACTGCATTTTTGTAGTAGTGGATAGGTTGACGAAGTTTGCACACTTTTTTCCATTGCCATAGATTTTAGTGCAGCACATGCTGCAGACCTATTCTTCAGGGAAGTTTTCAGATTGCATGGGTTGCCGAAAACCATAGTGAGCGACTGAGATAGCAGATTCATGAGGACATTTTGACAGGAGCTCTTCAGACTAGTAGGTACGACCTTGACACCTAGTACCAATTATCACCCACAGACATATGGTCAGACATAAATGGTCAACAAATGGGTTGAAGGCTACATTAGAAACTATGTGGCAGGACAACAAAAGGCATGGGTCAAATGGCTTCACTTGGGGGAATAGTGTTAAAACACCACCCACCATATGTCCATTAGTATGCCTCCATTCAGGGCCTTATACAGTTATGACCCTCTCTCCTTTGTAGAGATTGCTTTCAGTGACAATAGGGCTCCCATGGTTCAGGACTGGATTCAACAAAGTTAGGACATCCAAAGGGAATTAAAGGATCACCTACAGAGGGAACAAAATCAACAAAGATACAAGCAGACAAGCACATGGTTGAGCGCACCTTTGAGGTATGAGACTTGGTTTATTTGAGGCTCCAACCATACCGACAGGCATCAATCAAAAGAAGTGGTGCAGAAAAACTTCAGCCCCATTTCGTTGGTCCATATAGAGTCAGTAGGAGGGTAGGGGTCGTAGCTTATGAGTTGGATCTGCACCAGGAAAATAGAATACATAATGTCTTTCATGTTTCGTGTTTTAAGAGGGCCATTGGTAAGCACATCACTCCTATAGAGGAATTACCACCCTTGGAAGAACAAGGACAGTTGGTACTGATACCATAGGATATACTGTAATTCAGGGAGAGGAAGCTAAGGAAAAGAAACATCAAAGAATATTTGGTTAAGTGGAAGAACCTACCTGTGGAGGATGCCACGTGGGAAGGAGAACAGATGATCTAGGAGACAGGTTCGTAATTGCTTGTGGGCAAGAAATTTATAGCAGGGGAGGCTGTAATGTCCCCCACCTCTTGATGAAGAGGGTTGGAGAGACTTTGTAGTCTAGCTTTCCCCACTAGACTATAGTCTCAGGTATATTGGGGACAAAGTCAACCATAAATCATAATATTCTAAAGATAAGTTGACTTTGTGGAAAAAGGGTAACTCAACGAAGAAATATAAAGGATGAGTTAGGTTAAGAGTTAACCCTAAGGGTAAAACTAACTCAATGGAGGAATAGAATGGAGCTATAAAGGGAAGTGTAGGGCACACTCCTTATTGATTTTGGATTATTATCATTTTTTCATTGGAGCTCTTGAGCACAATCAGTTTTGAGGGTTTTGAGTCTAAAACCCTAGAGATCAACTCGGTGGTGAAATATCCCACCTTCCTTGATCCAGGCTTGGTCCCAGAGGTGGAATAATCCTCCCACACCATTCTACAGTGTTGTAGGTTGGTTCTACAAGCATTCACCAGGTTAGGTCACAACCCAGGGGGGTTTCCAGCTAGGGGGCGCACCATTTTGGAGGTTCTAGTTCGATCTAGAGGAAGCATGAGGCATTTGGGAAATCTATCACCTGGGTTCTCTTCGGAGGGTCCCTGGAATCATTCCTAGTCTATTCCAGATGAGTTTATCCTTGCAGTTTATTTCTGTGAGCTTGGCACGCATTGAAGAGGAAGAGGACGTCCTGCAGAAAGGTATTTTCAGTGTCTGGAGGGTCAAATATTCATAGTTTGGTTTGAGACTTCACTATCATGATAGTAGTGGCCCGATCTATGATCTGATAGATTTTGATAGCATTTTGAGTTTCTTAGAGGGGAAAACATACCCTCTTGACTTTATCAAACCATGGAGGGCGCAATCCAGTTTAGGGATTGGCAATTTGGAGAAGCAACATTGCTCAAATAAGCTTGAGATTGATTCCAGGGGTTTCTAGTGACCCGATCTACATTTTGAGTGAGTTTTGGGGGATTTGGAGGTCAGGAGAGGGTAGGCCGAAATTTGAGGGTTTGGCAGCATCCAAAGCAGGGCACAACTCATCCAGTTGAGGAGGTTTGGTAGTGCATTGATTAGGTTCTTCTATCTTCAGTGAGATATGTCTGTTGGTGGCCTTTGGAGGCTTGGATCTCTTCTCTTACAACCTTTGGGAGACATTCTTCTTGTATTTCTCTTCTTATTGTATCGGCTAGAAGCCCATTTTGTTATTATTGGGGCTTGATCCCAGATCTGCAATTCTCTTGTATACGGGGACTTCTTACTATCTAAATAAAGGTTAGATATGACATTTTGATTCTCTATTGGTGTCCTTATATCTCTTTTATTGTTTATGAATATATTATTTATATCTATTGGTCTATCAACATTGAATAATCCATGCACACCTTATGGATACACCTGCAAACACATAAACAACATAACAACAGTAAACAATTAGTGTTCTGAGAAAAAAAATTGTCTCAAGAACATTACATTTTTTCCCTTATACTTCCCACCTAGCTCCTAGCATAACAATACTTGACTTGAATAAAAATATAGCAAGAGAGTAAAAACCATACCAAGATCAAGAGAAATACTGAAACAATCCACCACAAGAGCTAGAAAGCATCATCCAAAGCTAGTGCTAGGCCTTCCTCTATCAACCATTCATAACATAGCCATAAACAAGTGCACAAGAGCTAAAAGAGCCAAGAGGGCCGAAAATTTCAAACCAAGTCTCTCACAAGAGGGAGAGTTATATGTTAAAATGAGATCTTATGATCTCTATTTATACACAATTTAGCTAACATAGCTTGTTCACCAAATAAGGAGTAAAACACAATATTAGGGGTCAACAACCCTAATATTTCCCCCTTAACAAAGTAATATTAAACAATTCACTTAAAAATTCACTTTTTGCACAAATTAAACCTTAATTTAGGAGAACGTCACCCATTTAGGGAACGTTTTGTCACTTTGAGGAAGTCATTGGTGTTGGAGAAGCATGGATGGGCTTCCAAAGGCCATGTGTCAAGCATCTAGGCACTCATATCATGGTGAAGACCCTTCTCCTCATCAAATGTTCACGTGTCAAAGAGTGGCACCTCACCACTATGTCCTAGCCCCCAAGATCATGGTGTCAAGCTAAAAAATGGAATGTTTTTCCCCTCCTAGGAAAATCGTTTGGCAAGAAAAGGGTGGACTATGTTGGTTGTGGAGCTTGATTATCTTCTTGATTCAAAGGCCTTTTCTTTTCAGCCATATTTATACCCCATGAAGACTTTACACCCCGAAAGAATGTACACTACTCCATGCTGGGGAGTGTAGGGGGGGCTTGCCCCTCCCACGGGGTTTGGGGGCAAGTGGGTCGACGAAAACATTTCCTTGTAAATGCATATTGTAATTTCATAGTAAATCTGGAATTTTTCATTATAAGGTCCCAGATCTGATGGTAGAAGTTATGTTAGGGTTTTTTTCCCTAGAAGGCAACCCTCTTTTATGAGGGAAATGTATTGCGACTATGTATCATTGCGGATATTGTATTATGAGTGAGGAGACTGTAAGAGGAAGAAGAGGAAGTTACAATGGGTGTGTTGTAGGTTGTATCCCTTCATTTGTTGGATAATAATAAAGGAAGGACCTGAGAATTTCTCTAATGGATGTAGCCCACACTAGGTGAACTGTGTATATCTGTGTCTCTATTGTATTGTGTATCTTTTGTGTTTTATTTCTACATTTGTTTTATTTGATTGCTCCACGATCCTATTTTTCTAATAGGCTAGGTTGTCCAAATCATAATCAAGTCCATCTAAGTCATCTCTCTCTCATCTGGCATGTGGGCCCCTGGCATCCAACTTGTGGGATTGTATCCCTATGGAAGCCCAAGATAGGATTGTTCTCCCAAAACTATCCACCAACTAGGTCCTACAAAGATAAATGAACACGCCCTCCAAGGATCTTAAGTCATAACATCATGATAAGTGGATCCAATCTATAAATAATCCATCTAAGCATGTGCATAAAAGATTACTATATCAAACAATTAACAACTCAAAGACACTATGTGACTTGTCAAGCTTAAGTAATGGAGGGTCGACGAGGTGTCCTATTGGGTATGTCTTTTCCTAGGTCAAGGAGAACTTCCAAGATATCCCTCTCTAAGCCATGTAAAATGGATGAGGTGGTAGAGGTCAAGACTCAATGGGCATAGGGCTCATGACATACAAGGGGTCGTAGTGTCTCATTCATGGGTGCCTTTGTAGAGGGTGTGTGGTACCTTCGTCCACAATGAACATTTTCCAAGCCCATCAATTTCCTTTTATCTTTCTTTCTTTATTTTATTTCAATATAGCGTAAGGAGATATTGAAGGTCACTACCCTGGAGTGGTGACTAGATGGTGGCAATGTCACCCACAAATACCTAATGGAAATGAGAAGGTTGGATCGTGATGAGACCCCCTTTCTCTCATCCATGCAACTGAGAACCATTTCCCTGGTTTGGTGACCAGATGATGGCAATGTCATACTACTAGATATCCATGGACATGATAGGTCAGCTCGTGATGAGACCTCCTATCCTTCAACTAACCCTTTAAGCATTTTATTTTATTGTGGGTCCCCTTTATTCAAAGATAATATTTTCATTTCTTTCTTGGGTGATCCATGGGTGAAGCATTTGGAAGGTTTATATAAGGCTTTTATATTTTACCCAACACCAACCCCTCTGGTCCTTTAGCCCCTTCTTCCCATAGAAAGAGGAACAACCCCTTCTTGGGTCAATACACCCTAAAATCCCGAAAGAGAACGAAACAGAGGGGAACAGTGATGGAAAGTGGTAAGTATGGTCGGGAACGGTACAATGGCTCATCAAGGGAGTTCCCAGTAGTAAACCCATCCCCAAGGAAAACCGCTTACTAGGGCACAATGTCAACCACCAAGGTGAAGCAGGGAAAAAGGCATAATGTCCAAGCACATATCATGAAATCTAGAGMATTCTAAGATACAACATAATCAAATGGCTTAAATATTGAAATGATGTTCACCATAATACTGACTAGTACCTCATGGAGMAAGGCCCACTRCCTTCCAGAATCCAGCTGGTGTGGTGGATGCCATTTGTAAAACTGTRACCATCTGTGGTGGTGAGTKGGTTTTCCATCCATGSAWAAGGGTAYTGTTGGTCATGAAGTCTCTYGACACTCCATATCTGCAACCTGAGGGCCTCGAGACATGATCTCCTTAGTTATCCACAAAATGGGGATAACATCTGGCTCCTACTTGGGGACATGTGCTCRTCGTAGAGTGCATGARAACCGCAAAATATCCTGGTAGACCAGTGCCTGCAAGGAAACATCAAACTATCAAGTRTAGGATGGCCTACTCATCCTTGTTCTCATATGATCAAAGTCTAAACCAACTAAGCTAGAAAAATAWTYTTTTCACATTTTTTCAAWWWWTTYTAAGCTGGGCATGAAATCAATATGCAAGTATATAAAAATGAAAATGAAATGCATCTAAGATAGTATGAGMAATCAAKATGMAAAATGAAGGGRATCAAAATAACTTACCTACTTACCTGGGCCCTGAAGAAGTCATGTGACCTAGATGTGCGGTTGGATAAGAGACCCATCTACTGGTAGTGGCATCTTTCTCCYGTCTAACGTTGTYAGATAGTACCTTTCTTTGTCAAACTTCTTCCTGATGATGTAAGGTCCAAACCATGAATTGTTATCTTTCTRTTCATATCTGGGTTTTCCCTTTCTTTTGTCCCACATGAGCATAAGACTTCCTTCACTAAAATCAATGCAAGGTGTATTCTCATCGTATGGAGGCTCTATGTGGACWRTGTCTTCGATGAATTCTTCATTTTTCTCATCTTTATTTTGTATAATATRAATAGATTCCGACTCCTTCTTATGGTACTGTGCAACCTTCTTTTTATTTGACCRTGGGAGAAACATCAGTACCACATCTTCYTGCATGAAGGGTAACTTGGATGGATCATACTCAAAATTMTGTGGAGGTATATCATGGTAGTGTTCACTGACATAGTTGGGCCCACTCAGATTCATCACATGTGTGTCTTTCTTTTCCCTATTATGAAGGATCTCATAYGTGCCATCRCCCATGGGAATATATGCATGTGTAAGGTTCATACTAAGGAAACCTCYAAGGKCTGAGGACCAGGTCCTTGATAAGAGAATCCCCCAGACATCAGGGAMATCAATCACCRCTATATCCATGAGGACGCTGATATGTGGAAAATMTATYAGAAATACCTCAACGCCTTCATATACTYCCAATACMTTAAATCTTCTTGAATCAATACCACAAACATTTCCATAAGGTYAGGTTGTCTTTAAACCAAGCTGTTTCATTACCTTCAAATATATGACATTTGTTGAGGCCCCTAAATCAAGCATGCAGTTGTTCAAGYRGAGRCCATTCATACCTAATGAGAGATAGAAGGGAGGGTTMTTKTMTTTYGACCGATCRAGATACATAGTGTTTAACATGATGGGAGGATCCTCCTTCTCATCTGGCACCTGTAATATCCTCAAAAATTCTCTTTTCATAGAAGGGATCTTACACATCTCTRTCACTAGGAACGTCATATTCARTTTTYCAAACATGTTTGCAACATCTATATTCAACYGAATGTCATYTGCACGAGTTGGCTTAGGAAGTAGMTSACATACTGGTGATGGAGGTGGTGGASCCACCTTTTCTGCTGGTGGAAGAGGAGTGTTAGGCTGTAATGGAGGGGMTGGATCATTTTTTCTTCTGTAGGTTAGAATTTACCTCCTTCTTAATTCCTTCTTCTGGTCATCTGTTAGTTTATTTAAGGCTTGGATTCTCCCTTCTCTTTCTCCTATTCTTTTGGCTTCATTGATATGTTCTTGAGTAACCTATTCATTGTTGAGATTGCAAATCATGAAGTTTATATCGTCAAGATAATCTTCATCTTATCAGGGGAATTCATCTTCCTTGTTGGGTTCTTGGAATGGGAGACACCAAGCTTCTATATCAACTGTCCCAATAGGTTTGAAAGTATCTGGGGCCTTTGCCTCTTGTTGAGTTCTTGGTTTCCAACCGGTGGCATCTCTATGTTGTGTGGCAAGATGAGGTTTGGGAGAATATTGATTTCTTTCCACTGTATTCATATTGTTCATAATATGATTCTTCACCTGATCAAATTGAGTATTCATTTGGTCTATCTTCCGAGTCAGGAGAGAAATCAGATTAGGAACACTGTTGTTGGAAACCTTCGTCCTTGATTTTGTCTTGCTATGAGGGTACTGAAAAGGTTCTATTTTTGAATCAAGGATATTTTCTTCAATGTCGATTCTGAATTCTTTATCTTCTTCCAATGATGCAGGTTTTTTTATCTTTAAGAATGTATCATAACTTCCCTTCAAAGGCATTCATGTAAAGGAGACGAACCGATGATGTTGTAGGATGGTAATTTGTTGGAATTTGATTATAAAACCTGTCAAATCTTGAAATGAATTCCCTTAACATTTCATTCTCCTTTTCCTTTATTTGATTGAACTGAGTCCCAAGTGTCCCACCATCTGCTTTTTTTGACCATATGCTTTTAAATAAGGTGAAAAGGGTATTATAGGTCATGATCTAATTATCAGGGAGTCCCTTGAACCAATAAAGGGCTTCCTCAGTCAATGATGAGTCGAATAGTCTCATGGCCACTTCTTCATGATCAATACCTACATTGTCCATATCTAGACCCATGACATAAATGTGGTCTTCGACAATTATCACATTGTTTCCTGGGAACTTTGGAAACCACTTATTGACATATGTTGACATCTGGTTAGGCTAACCTTGGATATTGATAAAGTTAATGGGTTTGTAGAGGTCTATTTCCTAAGTGCGAGCCATTGGAGCAATGGAAAGGGATTTATAGAAAAGAGTTTTAGCAATGAGAGACTTGAGAGGAGTGCTTCTTTGATAAACCTTAGAAGGCTTAAACCTCCCAGGGGGAAAAGGTTTGGGGAAAGAAGGATTCTGGGAAGGTGGAGTCGCTAGATGAATTTCAAAATGAACTCATCAAGAAAGGTGGAAAGAGAAAGTCCCTCGGGTAAATTCTCCAGGTAAGCTAAGGGAAAGGCTTTGGGATAGCTTACCAAAGTGTCATTAGGGTATGAAGGAGATTCAAAATCTTCCTCGACAACGACACCAAAATGTTATAGCGTAAGTTGTAGGTTGGGAAAATCCCCACCCAACCACAAAACAAGTGATACAACTTGGGAATCCTACACCCAATGTCACCTCAATGTAGGTCCCACAATTCAAGGGTGACTAGGTCACTCTGGGGAGGTGATCCTGGTGACCCTAGGGGGATTGAGATGGATATGGAGGGAAGTGGAATTAAAGCCCCTAGATTTCAATTCTAAGTGGAATGAAAGGTAGGGAGAGATGCCTTGCAAGTCAAGTAAGGACTGCCCCACAATTATAGTACTTCTCTGGATGATTGTACCTTCCCAAGACATAAGAGAACACACTTTGCGATGATAGATGTTAGTTGGATTAGCAAGTTAAGATTTCTTTCCCTATTTTCAGAAGTAGATAACAACTTATATTAGCAAATAAAACATCTAAATTCAACATATAAATATCTAGATTAGTTAAGTAAATCAACATTAAATTTAACAATGAACATAGGCTGAAACAAGGCACTTAAGAAGCTAGATAAGATGGTTGTTGTAACATGTGTTTTATGCAGAAAATTTAAGAATTATGGCTGTAGCATTCAATGGCAAACAAAAACAAAAACAACCATGAAAAGTTGCCAAGAACTAGCTCAAAATATGTGCCCTAGTTAGTAGAGTAAATGAACAAAGTTAGAGAACTAGTCTAGGGTTAGTTTAAGAGTTATGAGAGTGTTAGTAGCTAGGGTAATGAAACCCTAATGGATGTAGGTTAAAGTTTGTAACAACAATTATATTGTTGGGAGAGAGGGGACACCCTAGTGGGGGAAGAATCCTCTCAATGAGACAAAGCGACTCGAAGAAAAATAACTTTTAAAAGGTCAAAGATTATGTTTCCCAAGGCAATGATTTTATATCTCCAATGCAAAAAAGAGTATGACTAGTGCCTTTACTATCGGTTTAATGGAGTCACAAGGATCGTAGAGAAGCTACCTCCTTTGGGGTGTAATCCCTTTTACTTCCCAAGGCAAGTTTCTCTAAGATAGGGTTTGAGCTAAGAGGGTGTATGCCCTTATACTTCTCTTAGCAAACCCTTGTAATTAATGACATGAAGAAACAAAATGGTGAAGACTATGGTGGGGGTGTATGCCCTTATACTTCCTACCTATCTCCTAGCATAACAATACTTGAATTGAATAAAATGATAGCAAGAGAGTAAAAACCATACCAAGATCAAGATAAATGTTAAGACAATCCAACACAAGAGCTAGAAAGTATCATCCAAAGCTAGCGCTAGGCCTTCCTCCATCAACCATTCATAACATATCCATAAACAAGTTCACAAGAGCTAAAAGAGCCAAGAGGGACGAAAATTTCAAACCAAGTCTCTCATAAGAGGGAGAGTTATATGTTAAAATGAGATCTTACGATCTATATTTATACAAAATTTAGCTAACATAGCTTGTCCACAAAATAAGGAGTAAAACACAAGTTTAGGGGTCAACAACCCTAATATTCCCCCCTTAACAAAGTAATATTAAAAAATTCACTTAAAATTTCACTTTTTGGACAAATTAAACCTTAATTTAGGAGGACGTCGCCCCTTTAGGGGACGTTTTGCCACTTTGAGAAAGTCGCTGGTGTTGGAGAAGCATGAATGGGCCTCCAAAGGCCACATTTCAAGCATCTAGGCACTCATATCATGGTGAAGACCCTTCTCCTCATCAAACGTCCACGTGTCAAAGAGTGGCACCTCACCATCATGCCCTAGCCCCCAAGATCATGAAGTCAAGCTAAAAAATGGAATGTTTTTCCCCTCCTGGGCAAATCATTTGGCAATAAATGGGTGCGATAGGTTGTCCAAATCATCATCAAGGCCGTCCAATTCATCTCTCTCTCATCTAGCATGCAGGCCCCTATCATCCAACATGTGGGCTTGTAGCCCCATGGAATCCCAAGCTAGGCTTGTTCTCCCAAACCTGTCCATCATCTAGGTCCTACAAAGACAAATGAACATGCCCTCCAAGGATATCAAGTCATAACATCATGATAAGTGGATCCAATCAATAAATAATCCATCTAAGCATGTGCATCAAATATCACTATATCAAACAATTAATAGCTCAAATACACTATGCGACTTGTCAAGCTTAAGTATGGGAGGGTTGACGAGGTGTCCTATTGGGTAGGTCATTCCCTAGGTCAAGGATAAATTCCAATATATCCCTACCTAATCCATGTAAAGTGGATGAGGTGGTAGGGGTCAAGACTCAATGGGCATAGGGCTCATGAAAACAAGGGGTTGTAGTGTCTCATTCATGGGTGCCTTTGTAGAGGGTGTGTGGTACCTTTGTCTGCAATGCACTTTTTCCAAGCCCATCAATTTCCTTTTATCTTTCTTTCTTTATTTTCTTTCAACTAGCATAAGGAGAGATTGAAGGTCACTGCCCTGGCGTGGTGACCAGGTGGTGGAAATGTCACCCACAAATACCTAATTGAAATGATAAGGTTGGCATGTGATGAGACCCCCTTTCTCTTAGCCATGCAATTGATAGTCATAGCCTTGGTTTGGTGACCAAATGATGACAATGTCATAGCACTAGATATACATGGACATGATAGGTCGGCTCGTGATGAGACCTAATTTCCTTCAACTAATCCTTTTAGCATTTTATTTTATTGTGGGTCCCCTTTATTCAAAGATAATTTTTTCATTGCTTTCTTGGGTGATCCCTGGGCGAAGCATCTGGAAGGTTTATATAAGGATTTTATCTTTTACCCAACACCAACCCCTCTAGGCCTTTATCCCCTTCTTCCCATAGAATGAGGGACAACCCCTTCTTGGGTCAATACACCCTAAAACCCCAAGATATAAGGAAACATAGGGGAACAATGTCAACCGCTAAGGTGAAGCAGGGAAAAATGCATAATGTCCAAGCACATATCATGAAATCTAGAGAAATCTAAGATACAACACATTCAAATGGTTTAAATATTGAAATGATGCTCATCATAATACTAATTTGTACCACATGGAGCAAGGCCCACTGCCTTTCGGAAGCCAGCTGGTGTGGTGGATGCCATCTGTATAACTGTGACCATCTGTGGTGGTGAGTGGGTTTTCCATCCGTGCAAAAGGGTACTGTTGGTCATGAAGTCTCTCGAAACTCCATATCTGCAACCTGAGGGCCTCGAGACATGATCTCCTTAGGTATCCACGAAATGGGGATAACACTTCCTTCAATGAATTTTCTGAAAATGCAAGTGGATTTGATTTGTTTGGTAGCAAATTAATTTTCTTCAAACTTGCAGCGAGATGTTTTTTTTTTGAACAACAATTTCTGATTTATTTTATTTTATTTTATTGGTGAAATTCCCTAGTGAGGTCAAGGACCCAGAGTTCCAAGAACTCTGAAATTTGAGTGGACAAGGGCCTACGATTATGTTGTCAAGGAAACAAATATTGACCAAAGGTACGGTGGCCAAAGGCCAGAATTAGAAACAAGGCTCGGATACCAAATGAGACAAACAAAGTTCGGTCACACATAAATTATCCAAAATATCTGGAATAAAGTAATCCACTAGGATTAAATAATAATATATTGAGCAAATGTATATGAATTAATGAGATGTTTTACAATTGAGAATGAGGGTTTTTTATATACCCATGCAAGGGTGCCCTTTCAGTAAGAGATGCGTCCTTTGATTAGGATGTCATGTCTCTTCATCATGTATTAATTAGTATTTGTTATTATTATTATTATTATTTATATTATCGTATGTATATTCATGTTATTTATGTTCATAACAACTTCCTTATAATAGGATTGCTAGAATTTTAGGAAATGGGTTCTAAGGTGAAATAAAGAGTAAATTCTAGTGAAACAATTTTGAAAGTTAAAGAAAATAAAGTGGATGGATGGATTAGAGACTAGTATTTTTTTATTGGGAAAATGGAGTCAAATCAAGGTTCATGGGAGGCTATCCTATTAAGGAAAAGATGGAAGTTGAGGCTAAAACGTACAAGCTATAAAGGCACTTTCCTTCTTGTCCCAAATTGCATAAATGTAACTAGAGAGATCACAAAAGTAGATTGACTCCTACAATTACAAAGATTATGATTACCTGGAATGAAATGTATTTACATCAGTTTTTCCAACATCATGATATTATTGTGATTTGGAGTGTAGGAGATATTATCACGTGATAATATTAATAAAATATCATCAGGCGATATTTAATATCGTGAGATGACCCAAAAAATCACCAAGATGCGGATAGGCCCAAAAATAAAGTCAAAAACTTAGTTTTTTTTTTTCATTTTGCAAACAGAAAAAGGGGTTGGGAGAGAAAAAGGGAAAGAGAGTATTTTTTTTTCATCCAAGTACAAGGAATAGAGGTTTTGGAGAGCAAAGGATCCCCCCCGCTCTCCCTCCATTTCACGCACCCTAGTAATTAATAGTAAAAGTGACATTCTCCTTTATCTTTCATTTTCATCCTTTTAGTTAAATTTTTAACATTGCCATTAATTGTTTCAGGATGATTGAGAGTGGTTACAACCTTATTGGACTTCATATGAAGAAAGTAGAATTTTAGGTTCCATTCAAAATTCAACAGACTTTACGGTTTCTAGGATTTCAAGATTGGTATTATTGCAATGTTTACACTAGATTATATCATGTACGAGGGTATGAAACTGACATTTAATCAAGAGCACCAAGCCCTCTATGTACTTGGATGTTGGTGGCATTGATTGTTGAACTCTTTTGTCATGACCCTAATAAAAATGTACTCTTCACTTTGTGATGAACCAAATTTGGCTCACTGATTAAATACCCAAAATACTTGGAATATAAAGAAATTCATTTAGGATAATATATATAATGTATAAGAATGAATGAGATCGTTAC